>JANJGK010002537.1:5000-122565 GCA_039081455.1 Macrobrachium rosenbergii | reverse complement strand
GCTCATTAGGAAGAAGTAAGAGGAAATAAATTAACAAATAGATAAAAATGTATTAAAATACCAGGAGAATAGTATTAGGGTAGCAATGCATTGCATCTTCCCTTGAACTTTTGAAGTTCTAATTGCAGGACGTCCTCTCGGGGAGACTGTTCCACAGTCCAAGGGTGTGAGGAATAAAGGACCTCAGGAACTTTGGAGAAGTTCTACAGCGAGGTACATTTACTGCACGTTGGTGCTTCTGCTGTCCTGAACAGAAAACGCACCTTGTGCAAATTGCATGGGCCTTCAGAACAGAACAAGTCAGCTTACCACAGTGCCTTCATGAAAGTTATGGCTTCATAGGTCATGATAAACTGGAGATGCATCTGAAATAAAAGTGGCAAAGATGAAAGAATGAAAAGGTGTCCAGAACTTTTGTATAATTATGTGGAGATTGAAAGGAAATGTTGCAACGTCTACAGCCTTGAGGGTAATGACTGATAATGTCAAAGAATGGCCTCCCTTGATGCAACGAGTCTTTCTATAAGTAACACATATGCATGACTGAAGACAAGAATATATTGGTGATAGCAAGAATATAGGAGATAATTGTGGGTGTCAAAAAAATAGGACCAGGCTATTTAAAAGGGCACGGACGCCACATGACCCTGGGAACAGCCATCTGCTCTGTCCAATGACCAAAAAAGTGGATGAGATAAGAGAGGAAAGGAAATGACCAGAGAAAGATCGCTCACCGAAGAGGCAGAGGACGGTAGTCGATTGGTGGTTCCCTGTGCTCGAAACTCTGCCAAATCTGGGGTCGCGTTCAGCCTCCGTTGTGGCGCTGAAGGTCGAAGACGGGTGTGGGGATAGAGCGACGCATGAGAGTACCTTCAAGGCTCACATCACGAAGTCCCAGGGGCAGCCGACGGGGAAACAGCAGTGGGGTGACGTGCCTCCTCCAGGGGAAACGAAATGGGCTGAGCCACCTGTCCTGCTGCCCCCTGGGGCCATTCCGTTCGCCTAACCTGAAAGCAATGGAAAAGGCATCAGCATCACACACATGGAAAAGCTTCGGAAACATTTTGACGAATGCTATTCAAACGCCTCATTTAAACGAATGTTAATGAGAACTGTACACAAACCACTGCTCTTTTCAACTCTGCAATCTAAAATATTCTCACACACGCTCGGCTGTGTTGCAGCCACTGTGCAACGAGGTCTGATTTCCCCTGTGAATTCAAGCGCACACTCCTTTCTCACAATCGGCATTTCAGAACCCCATAAGTCTTTTCGTCAATTAGGACTCCTCCTGCGTCTTTGTCAATCGGCAATAAACCGCTTAATCAAAAACGCACCAAAGGCGAAGCGTCCTAGATTAAGTCAAGGTTAGGTTAGGATTAAAGGTCGACCTAAAGGACACCTCCGCACGCATTCCTGCCTCGGAAATTGATTTTTCCTGTACTTTTAGCATTGCTGAAGAAGGAAGTGGTTTTTTTATTGTTGGTCAATTATTATTAACCTCATGTTTCTATCCAACGTGGTTTGGGCACCCTGTGGGAACGCAGGGCTGGGGGAAATCGCAGGGAGAGAGACCGGACTGTCATGTTACTGTTATGGAATGATTCCCCACATGCCCAAGTCATTACGGGAGCCGTATGTTCAAGAAGGGATTGGGAAAGAAACCTATTATAAAAGGAATTACACCAAATTAACATAAATACTATAGAAAAATGATGCATGAGATGACACAAAAAGCAATTACGGACACTAAGAAAGCAATCAAGCAATTCCAGACGCCAAGAGAGCAATCGAGAGAAGAAAGTGCCGTTCTGGACTGGACATTCTAAAACTGTACTTGGAATGGAGTGCCTCAACTAAGGTGACCTCAGTACAGTAATTACAAGTGCGAGGCTATTTTAGAGAGCTGGCCTTGATATACACTTTCACTGACAGTGTCGTATCTCCTTCGATCAAAATGATTAATCTGCACGGCTAAATTAGGAATATGCATGCAACCATTGCAACAAGGAAAGCAAAAACGCTGAATAGTCTTGCAAGTGACCAGGTTACAATTTCTGGAGCTATATAACTGATTTGAAGTCTCCATCTACAGGGTGTTATTTGCTTCAGATTCCTACATGACCGGGCCAACAGTTAAATGGAGGAGAAACAGTCAAAGGAACGAAAGGG
This sequence comes from Macrobrachium rosenbergii, assembly GCA_039081455.1. NCBI lineage: Eukaryota > Metazoa > Arthropoda > Malacostraca > Decapoda > Palaemonidae > Macrobrachium > Macrobrachium rosenbergii. The sequence continues at coordinate 120,393 of JANJGK010002537.1, read as the reverse complement.
GTTGGAGCTGAGGGACACAGAGGAGACGCAACAAAGAACCTTATCGAGTAATGACACAGCCCCCTACCACAGGGGTTGAGTAATGACACAGCCACCTACCACAGGGGCTGCTGTTGCCAAAGGGGCTTTCAATCCTCAGTCGGTGCTTTTCGTGTGCCCACAAAAATGCAATTGCTAGCAACTATACTTAATACAGTAGATATAAAGCTAAGTATCAAGACCCCATCTTGAATCATCTCAAGACTTCTCATAATAACAACTTACGATTTAAGCTCAACTCGACGCATAATTCAGGATATTTTCATACAGGAACGTCCCTAATTACGTAATTAACAATTGAGAAACGTTTCCATATTAAATATTTAATTATATTACCAAGTTTCAGTTGAAATAAGGCGTTTGTTGACAAAGTGATTCGACCGGCCATGATGACGATGACGTCACAACACCAGCCCCTCATGTGTAATCTTCCTTATTTTGAGGCCGTGCGCGCGCGTAAGCGAGCTTTGACGCGCTCCAACGATGATATACGCATTTTAGTTGTTATAGAATGTAATTTCATTGCTTTTAACATGATAATATTCGTTGAATTGCCTATTTTTGACTGTTTTTAAACTTGATTTACAGTACAGCCCTCTCAAATGCGTTTTCGTAATATTTTGGTAATGTTTCTTACGTATCTGACATTCTTTATAATGATAATGATAATGATCATTAGTATTTAAATGAAAAAATATTACATATACAGTTTTTATTTTGTTTTATGAAAAATATATACGTATTTATTGGCAAATTATAAATGTTATTTCGATGAATCTTTGAGGTACTACAGTCTTGTAGATGACATAATTATTCAACCTATTATATAGAGGCAAAGCCATTTGTTATTAGACACCCACGATTTTGCTCTTTTCGTAATATTTCGATAATGTTTCATACACAGCAAACCATTTATAATCATTATAATGGCGATATAATCAGTTTTTAAAGCTTAAATTCATTTATTATAAGTATTTTATTAAATTTTATGAAATAAATTATGTATTTATTGACAAATTGTAAATATAAATTTGATCAGTCTTTGAATCACTATGGTCTTACAGGATTGCAACAATGGGTGCTCCAATAACACCCTTTTACATTTTCAAGGTCAACTTTGACAGCTGGGCTATCAATCATGGCTTTTAAATTGGTCTTATCAAAAGGCATATTTGTATTTATATGATATACTGTACAGGTCATTTGACATAAACCACATATTCTTAATGGCTTCTGAAGATAATTGTCAAATTAATGCAAAGGGATATTAATTAGGCAGCAAATAAATGGTAATTGTTTTTATATGGGAAAATTTAAAGTATATTTCATATATTTCCTGACTGATCCATGGATAGAATGTAACCCGCTGAATTAACTTTAACTTTAACTTGAGCAATAATTAACATTAAAAATAATTAGATTTCATCTGACATCAAGACTTTTTTTCCTAAATTCAGGGTAAGAGGGGCCTTTGTGACTATCCCACCACCTAGTGGTGTGATGATGGAACTCAGCTTTATAAAGCTTACTTTATTCCTTTTCACAGCCCTTGGGACCATTGTTCAGAGGTGAAGAGAAGGACCCACAAATTTAAGGAAATCAGTTCTCCTGTGATTGCTGCCTGGGTCCTCTGGTTAGAAGCCATCTTACCCTCTGGAAGTTAAAGCGCTTGGAAGTTCAATTCCTGCTGTTTTATGGAAGCTTTGTGACAAGACTGGTGTCTGCTGTGCCTTGCAAGTGATTGTGCTGTTTCAAGTGGTGATGGCTGATTCTTCTTGGCTGCTGTTTGTGAAGGATTCAAGCTTGGCTGTGCTGGTAGAATATGGCCAATGACTGCTTTGATATTACTACAGTAATGCTGGTGGACTGAATCAACAATTTCCTTAAGGAGATTAAGTTTTGCCTTGGGGCTTCCATACTTAAGGAATTACAAGGGTTTGTGGAACTGCATTGTATAAAGTATAGTTTACTATGTTTAACTTTCCTAGAGGTAATTAACTTGGTTTAGTTTAATATTTTCATAATTCCCCTTTGCTTTGTTGCAGTGTAGCCATTCAGTGTTTGTGTATTTATAGGAAGTTCTGTGCTTTCCTAGCAGTTTTCCAGTTTCTGGAAGTGGGGAAAGTTAGATAAGTGTTTTTGGGAGTGGGGAAAGTTAGATAAGTGTCCAGTAAGTGCCTAGTCTCATGGTAACTTTAAGTTTTATAACTGGATCCTAAATATTTCATTTAATTCCCTATTTTTCCTTTTTGATTTGAAGTTTTCCCCTTTCTCTCAATAGCAATCTTTTGGTTTTCCATAATGCAATTATTGAAGGGAACTTTTATTTATTGTGAATCTGTTGCCTTTTAAGTGTATAGCAAAACTGAATCTTTAATGGTCTTTGTAATTATCTCTGGTATATTAATTTTTTAAATCTTTATCCAAAGAACTTTGTAATTACCTCAGTTTTTATAGTCATTTAAATGACAATCTTACTTGGAATTAGCTGTTATATTTTTATATGAATCTCAATCACTTGTTGCCAAGTGTACAACCTAAGTATCTTTTTGATTTTTATAATTGCCTCTATATTTTCATGTATTGTTACTGAAGTGTTACCAAACTATTTTTTTAAACTTTTTTCAACTTTGTATATCGTAAATTTTGTTTTAAATGGTTAAATGTATGAACTATCTAAAAGATGCTTTAATTCTTAGGTTTTGTTTTTTACTAGTAATGAGTTACTAGCTCTTAAGTGTTCAAACTGAAATGTTTTTAAGTGTATATTTTCTGTTAATTGGTTTTATGGTTGCTGTTTAACTTCATTTTTAGATAATTTATGAACTCTTTATTATATTCTTAAGACTTCCTTTTATGCAAACTGAAGTATTGCACTATCAAACTATTTTGCATTGTATTGTACTTGTAATAAAACTTTCAAGTTAATTTTTTTTACTATTTTTACCCTTGTGTGTCACTTCCAATGAGTAAACCATGCTGTCAAAACAAATCTACCACTGGGTTAAAGGGTCATTGGTGAGATCTTGGAGTGAGGACTGTATTTTGTGAATGGCCCAAGATTAGTTTACTTGTAAAGATTCTCAAAGGTGTAATAGAAAGGTGATAGATTTAATGGAAAAATGCCTTTTATGAAAGGTACAGAAAAGCCTGAATCACCTTGCTCAGTCTAAATGTATTGCAAGAAAAATTAGCTAAATCTTGTAAGAAATTGATGGATAAATACCTTTTATATAAGGTGCAGAAAAGCCTGAACAACTTGCTCATTGTCTGAAAGTACTGAAAGAATAAATCTTTCAAGAAATCCTTTAACTTGGTAGTCACATGCATAGCTCAACCTGTTGAGTGAAATAAGCTTAACTTTGGTTTTGTATAGAGCTTTTCTTTAAATCATTTTAGCTCTAAAGACTATACAGCTATGCCCTGTAGCTGTAGTATGTACGAAGCAAGGATTTCCTTTGAAAGCTGACAAATTTGAGTTTATTATTTGTGGTTAAGGTTTGTAAGTATAAGGGGTAGGAAAGTTGTTCCTCAAACCCCTATATTACCATACCTGAGCTTGAATGTTCAACTGACTATGAATACAGATTAGTTTACACAACTACTTGCACCTTCCAAGGAATTTTCAAGTTAATGGTATAAAGTTTGCATTACATTTTTACAAGAACTATAAGTGGCCTCGGCTGTAGTTGTCAAGTTTTTATAGTGACAGTCATAACTTGAAATGAGTTTCATATCCTGAATGTTAATTGGAACTACAGTATGATGTAAGTTTCAAGTCAGTCATTAAATGCTAAGTATTGTGATTTTAGGTCCTTTTTACACAGGATACCTATAGATGGAGAAATTCATGACATTTGGCAAAGGTTTGACTGAATACATGAACCATCAAAATTTTAAGCAAAAATATTAGATTAAAACGTTTTTACTTCAAGGCAAAAATTCATGAGTAAATTGATTAGCTTTTTCAAGCCTTATGAATATAAATACACATTCATTTCTCATACCTTCCACTCATTTGAAATCATAATTATGCAATTTAACTTTTTAAAAGTGGAAATGAGATTTTTTAGCGCCTTATGGAAGCTTTCAGAAACAATGTGAAGTCATTGAGCAGAGTACAGTTCATTAGTTCATATTTCTCGTATTTCAACCATTGCAAAGGAGATCTGGTATAAATGTCCTCTTGGAGAGAGAGAGAGAGAGAGTTGGAGAGAGAGAGAGCAGTCAGTAAAGTTATTTTTAGATCCACTGCGTTCGTACGTACATCTTTGATCCTGACTTAAGCTTTAGTCATGTCATTATCGTAACTATCATTGCAATATTTGTGATTAAAAGTAACTAAATTACTTAAATTGAATATGAATAATTATTAGAGTGAGGATTACCTTAGCTTACAGTTATGGGACGACATCGGGAGACGAAGTCAAAGCTATTTAAGTATTACGAACTAAAGGCAGCTGCTGTTACGCAAGCCTCCTTCCCACCCCACCCCCTCCCCAAGAGGCCCCGGGGGGATCCCTTACCCCACCAACACAAACACCCAAGCCTTCTAATGCCTGAAAATCAACCTGAGAGAGAGAGAGAGAGAGAGAGAGAGAGAGAGAGAGAGAGAGTTGGTAATGGGGACAGAGAGAGAGAGAGAGAGAGAGAGAGAGAAAGAGACAGAGAGAGAGTTGAGAAGTAGAGAGAGAGGGAGAGATTTGGGGGTGGTGGGAGGAGAGAGAGAGAGAGTTGAGGAGTGGGGACAGAAAAAGAGAGAGAGTTGGGAGTGTGGACAGAGAGAGAGAGAGTTGACCCAAAACACTTGATCCTGGAGAATTGGCAAAGTGCAGCCAACCCTGACTTCGATTTCCAATAAAACACGGACAAACGTAAACGAAATCAACTTAAAAACGAACACAGGCACAACAACCGTAAACAAACGCAGGCAAAAAACACACTTAAAACCGAAAACAAACGCAACAAACACGGACAAAGGAGGAATAAAACGAGGAAAAGGGGTGAGCCTTTACAGAGGCAAATCTCGCACACTACTACTAACGGTCGTAACCTTCCGGCCACGTGGACCCGCTAGTGTCATATTTGAGTGTAATTAATGTCGTATTTGAGTGTAATTAATAGGTAAGTAATCTGAAATTTAACTGTAATTACATTCCAAGTTGTTAATTACGTTGCTGTAATTAAATTTAATGAGTGAATACGGCCCAAATGATAGAAAGTTCTTCAAAATAGGAGTCACAAGGTCAGACAATAGGGTCCCCCAATCTGCCTCTATACCTCATAGGGCGAAATTGTAACCGGTAATTTTAAGTACTAGCTGTTTTTTTTTTTTAAGTACCAGCTGTTGTCTTATACCCAAATGATAGAAAGTCCTTCAAAATATGACTCACTAGGTCAGACATTACCTGCCTCTATACCTAATAGGGCGAGATTGTAACTGGTAATTTTAAGTACTAGCTGTTTTTTTTTTAAGTACCAGCTGTTGTCTTATACCCAAGTGATAGAAAGTTCTTCAAAATATGACTTACAAGGTCAGACAATACCGGCCCCCAACCTGCCTCTATACCTAACTATTGTAACCAGTAATTTTAAGTACTAGCTGTTTTTAAGTACCAGCTGTCTTCTTCTACACTTTTAGGGCTGCTGGTAATGGAGGTGAGTTTGCTTATTGTGGGCCAACTGTGATTTGCCCCTTAACTCTGCTCAACAGTAAAGGGGGACTGTGGGAATTCGGGTTTTTTGGGTGGGGGCCGACACAGGGTAATTGTAAGTACTAGCTCCACGCCTGGTTTTACCTTGGAAACTGGTTTTTTTCTACACTTTTAGGGCTGCTGATACTGGCGGTGCATCTGTTGTCGACCAAATGGAATGTCCCGTCGCCGTATTTAGTACTGGCCCCGGGGGTGTGGGAACACAGGGTAATTCTAAGTACTAGCTCCACGCCTGTTTTTACCTTGGCAACTGGTTTTTTCTTCACTTTTAGGACTGCTGATACTGGCGGTGCGTCTGTTGTCGGCCAAATGGAACGTCCCTTCGCCGTGTTTAGTACTGGCCCGGGGGCGGGAGTACCCATACCCCTAGGAAAAAGTCAAGTTAGAAGGAAATTTCAATTTTGGATCTTTCACAATTTCTTGAAATTTTAATGAAATTTTAATAGGCTGGCCAGGATTAGGTTAGGATTTTTGGGCGAGCCTTCGTCTAGCATAGGTCAGGCCAGCCTATTCACTATTCCTATATATTTTTAATAAACTTCTATAAAATGGAAAAAAATTCATATTTCTTTGAATTTATCACAATTCATAGAAATTTTGATTAATTTTGTATCTATAAAATGCAAGAAAATCCATTTTTCTTTGGATTTGTCACAATTTATAGAAATTTTGATTAATTTTTATCTATAAAATGCAAGAAAATTCATATTTCTTTGGATTTGTCACAGTTTATAGGCATTTTAATTAATTTTTTATAGACTAGGTTATGATTTTTGGGTGAGCCTCCATCTAGCATAGGTCAGGCCAGCCTATTCACTGTTCCTATATATTTTTAATGAAATCCTTCTATAAAATGCAAGAAAAATCATATTTCTTCAGATTTGTCACAATTTATAGAAATTTTAATGAATTTTTTATAGACTGGCCAGGATTAGGTTAGGATTTTTGGGTAAGCCTTCGTCTAGCATAGGTCAGGCCAGCCTATTCACTGTTCCTATATATTTTTAATTAAATCCTTCTATAAAATGCAAGAAAAACCATATTTCTTTGGATTTGTCACAATTTTTATCGATTTTAATGAATTTTTTATAGACTAGTCAGGGTTAGGTTAGGATTTTTGGGCGAGCCTTCATCTAGCATAGGTCAGGCCATCCTATTCACTATTGTCATACTCTCACCTCCTTTGACCTATTTCTAACGAACGAGGGATTACTTTACTGTACTTTCATGTATATTACTACTTTCCATTTTGATTGTAAATTGTCACTGAGCTTCGGACGTAACTTTGGGGTCATTTAAGGACGTAACATTGGGGTCACTTAAGGATCTAACTTTGGTTCATCGCAGTGCTGTAAGCACCATTAACTAGATGCCTATTCCTGCTGTTAGCCCCGTACTTGATGCAGCATCAAGTTACGGCGCTGTAAAACGCTGTTAACGGCACTGAAAAAGCACTGTGAGATCGATTCCGCCGTAAAGCCGCAAACGTCGTTTCAGTATGGAATTCACGGCACCTTGCGATTAATTTATCTGAGGAGAAATATAATTAATAACGTCACTATTTTGGAAATAAGTCCAAAGAAGAATATAATTGATATAGAAAAATGAAGCATTTCTAAGTTATAATTCCCTGGAGTGGAAGTTATGGTGAATTTGATATTACTGTAAATGTTTTTCATTTAATTGTGTTGATTGCTAATTTCCATCATTTCTATTGTCAAGTTCTTGGTTGTTAATTTCTCAGCCTCTGGACCCTGCGTCTCTCAGCCACTTTTCTGTGCGGAATATGATCTTTGCAGTAAATTGCAGTACATCTGGGCAGTTTGCAATCTTACCCGCACAAATTTTTTAATAGACTTTTGTGTAACAAAGCACAAAACATTAAATGGGTTGAAGCAGATGTTTTCAGTGTCATGAATGTTTTAGTAAAATAAGAATATGTAAGAATCTACAATAATTGTTAGATGTATGAAATTTTTTAGCCTGAGGAAGGTAAATGAAATCTATAAGAAACACAGTTATCATTGCACGTGGTTTATCGACTATTGCAACGGTTAATTTTGAAAAGGTTCCAAGCCCGTGCAATGCACGTTTGTCAAAGCTTGAATATTTGAAATACATTTAGTTTTCGTAATATGATAAGATTTGTGGACTGTTGCCGGAGTTTGACAATAATGACTTGAATGACTAAGGTTTTCCTTTTCTCTAACAGATGGTGGATCAGGTCAAGAAAACCTGTTAAAGTGACCTCAGTTCTACCCCCTGACCTTATTCCACATGGCCGTTAGCAGGGGACCGTCCAAATTTCACACCTTTTGGGTAAGTGTGACTGTCAATACAGTTGTAGTAATTTGGACTGGAGATTACTTTCCAATTGGATGCTAATTAAAGGTTATCTTGTGTTTAGGGATTACCCGTCAGGGGTTAGGCATGGGTGACGATAGCCCCAAAGGCGTTAAGCTTAGACAGTGACGTATGCCATACCTCGTCCCCAGGGGATACCGTACTGCAATTTTCAAAGACTGCCACAAGATTGTTTTCGCAGACAGGAATTTTTGGCTGGGCTAAACGACTGTAGGATTATCCTCGATCATTTTAGACGCTGCCTTCCTCTGATTGTATTTGATTGTATTTTTGTATTGCATAGTTCAATGATTTTCCTGAAGAAATACATTACGAAATTGCTTCTCAGGTTGGAAAATGTGCCGGTCGAATTAGGTAGGTTCTGCTTTATTATACAATAAAACAGAACTTACCTAATGATGGTTTTTGGGGGCATAGCACATACTTTCCCAGGTTTTTTTAGGCATTATAGACAAGCAGGCATTTGTCATACTTTGGTTTTAAAAGTAATTATTAGATAAGTAATATGATTTTTTGTGGTTTTGTTGGATTGAACCCTACTTACCCACAATCCAGAGAACACACACGCAGTTAATTTGATGATTATGAACGCACAAACACTTTTTTTCTTTAACCTTAATCCTACACAATACAGTCAGTACAGTAACTATTACACCCAAGGCAAATCCGAAGCTCTGCTTGTGAGTCAATCAAATCACTTGACTATTTGCTCAATTGGAGCTTGAGCACAGCAAGGACTTGTCTTTGTATATATGTATGTTTAAACAGCACATCGTACATTGACACGAATGTGAAAAGTCCTCTTTCTTTTCTGTGACTGGTTATCTCAAAGAATGTCACACTCTTACCCAATCTAAAAAATCAGGATATTGGTTTTTACCGTGTCCCTTTGGCCTCTCAGAGGCATTATTTTGCTCCTGTTTCTCTGTCTTTTCCATCTCTACAGCACTGATGTTGTTCAGGCATTTTTCCTTTTGCTGCTGTGGACCTCTCGTTGAAGAATGTGGGTTTTAGGTCTGCTGGAACTACTGTGGCAGCTTTTAGCTCAAATTTTGCCAAAATATATATAGTAGATAAGTAGTTTTGATTTATCCGCATGCCATACGATGGCACATTCTTTTACAGAGTTCAGAGGAAGTGTTAGTTTTTGCAGGATTCTGTGTATGTGGTGAAAGCTTACATATTAACAGTTTCGTGAAAGCTCCATGTTTTCTAGAAAACTGAACCTAAAAAAAATGATCATTCTTGGCAACAGGTGATTGTCATCGAAGGGAGTTATTAGATTGCTAATGCTTTTAATACACATGGATCTAGTTTGTCGTACGATACTTTTTCAGCATTTTCATACTGTTTTCTCTTGCCCTGTGTTAGTGTTCAGCCGTGGCCATGTTTAGGGTACACTAATCACCCCGTTGTACGTGAAGACTGGTCCACTGTCCGGCCCTTTTATGCTTGCTCGTCTGAGCGGATGCACACGGCCTGGGAAGATCCCACGACCAGAGACTGGTCTGAGTTCTGGTCTGAGCACCGCCTCTGGTATTGGGCAGCTGCTGTGAGGGGCTCCAGGTTTATCGAGGACTGATCTTTGAGTCTCTTGGTTTTGAAGGATTCTTGACGCATTTGTGTAGGTCATTCGTAGTAAATGTCTAAGAAAAGTCTGCAGACTGTCAGGATGCTTACAGTTGTATGATTCCTTCAGATAAGTGTTCTTTGGTGGTGTTTCTGCTGCAAGAGTGCTTTTTACAACACTTATTTTCTTTGATTCCCAGTATAAAGGACAACTGTTGCCGTTTTCACCCACTAAGAAAATCGGAAAGCCCCCAGCACTGCTAAATCCATTGGGGAGATTGACATAAAGCATCACTGTACACAGTCAACTTAAAACAGTCACCCAGTCCTGGGAAATCCATACGGCTCTCAAAGGTACAGGCTTTTCTTAGACATTTGTTTGCCTCAATTAGATCTTTTACTTCAGGCTTATTTATTTTACAGTTAAGTTCCAATATCAAGTCTTGAATTGGTACATAATAACCATCCTAGTTGGCCCACTAGGCTCCTAAACTTCTCCTTTTCTTCTTCATTACTCTCCATATTCTTATTCAATCCTCTCTCGACACTTACATTTATAGATTCCAGTGATTTACAATACTCATTTTGATGAAGTTTGACACCATTCTCGTTCTGCACAATATCCGGGCCAGTATATCTGAAAATGATTTCTGATTTGGGCTCTGACTTTCAAATGTCTTTATTTCTCCCCACAAGAAATCATCTAATACATCAAGAACATTCCAGACAAATATCCTTTGCAACATCAGTAGAATTGCAGGGTCAGTTTGCAACTGATTGCATCCCATCTTGTACAGGACAGTCTTCCCTGTGAGGGGGCTTTTTCTAGTACACAATTGGGGCAGTATGATGGGAACAGATTTGGAGGTTATTAAATGAAACTCGACTTTCCCTAACCTAATTTATTCCTGTAATATTACAGCAGCCGTAAAAAACCTTAATATGGTTAATAAATCTTAATCTGCAGTACAGAAACTTACCTAACCTTATCACTATAGTTCCTCAGAACTTATTCTACTTAGCCTTAATCCTACAGTTCCCCAATCTTCTCTCAAAAGAACCTTAACCTAATTAATGACCTTAAATATATGTCACCTACTCTTGCTTCCCAATGTTTTTCACATAAATAAGTTCTGATAATCTCCAATAACTTATATCTGTCTAACTTTTCCAGTGATCGGAGAAGTTCTCCCACACTGTAAGCCTGGTCACTGCAGCGCCTACTCCTTATGCTCACAGGGCCTCTGGCTCCTTAACAACTGAAATGACACTTTGCCCCCAGTTCACACAAGTAGTGCCTCCAGCCAATTGCAGTGTATATTGCTACCTTCCACTTGAAGCTTTCTGGACCCTCAAGACTGAAGGATCATTCTTACCCAGAGCATTACAAACACACTTCCTATTGTTACACACTCGTTCAAGCAAACACCTCATTGGGGGTGAACTGCAAGTAGAAAAAAGTAAAAATAACGATTAATTAAACAGTCATACACCAACAACACATTCATACAATCATACACCAACAACACATTCATACAATCATACACCAACAACACATTCATAAACAACATATACACACAATAAACTTAATAAGAAAACATAAAACATCACAACAAGCAAAACGGAACCATTAATTCATACAAACGTCTTTCATCATACGAACCCAAACTTAGCCTACCACACCATCGAACTGACAGTGCATCTTGACTCAAGTGAGGCATTTCCTCATGTACACCAAAATTCTTCCAGGTTTTTAGTTCTTCGTGTTTTGCTTGATCAAGTTCTTGTCGTTCTGTGTTTTCACTCCGTCTTCTAAAACTGGTAGCCATTTATCCACATCTCTGCTCCAGTCAGTGGCTGTTATATGTCCATTTTGTGTTCAGTATTCCTCCAACTACTGTATTTTCCTGTAGATTTTCCAGCACGGCTGTGAACAGTTCCTGTCGGCCATTCGTCAGACACTTTCGGCAGGAATCTTACTCTGTCCAATCTTTGAAACACCTTTGGTGTGGTTCTTTTTCTTCCTCATTTTTTCATTTTCCACTTGATTTATAACTGCTGCTTTCTCATTCTTCTTGCTGTTGTCCATTTCGTATCTCAGATTATCAAGCAATTCATTTCTTCCTTCTTCAGTGTTTCTATCAAAACTGTATTGTATCTCGTGAATGTGTGTTTCATGTGTGTTTCAATATTTGAACCATATTTCAAGATCGCTGCTTTGCCATCTTGACCAGTGACTGTACATTTCCAGAAGCGTGTCGTTGGCAAACTTCCCACTGTTGTCACACAAGAATTTCACAGGGGGTCCCAAACCAGTTCCCAACCCTGTCTCTATAATTTTCTCTATTTACTTTTTTGCCGTATCCACCATATGCAGAAAATGTATATCCCATTTTTTATACTCCTTTAGGTTTAATGCCACTACTTCATTGAACTCCTAACAATTGGCCTTGATGGTGTTTTCTTATATTTCATCCAGACCTCAGCCATGTGACACTTCTTCCGCATACATTTAGCACATTTTGACCTTCACACCAGCATCCTTCAACAGCTGGATCGGTCTCTTAGATGTGGGATGACCAGCTTGTTGGTGCAATTTTCATATCTTGTTCTTCTTTTCCTTTTCGTCATCTCTCACTGTCATCATTATTTCTCCTGTTTTCTTCCAGGCTTCTTTCTCAGCCCTTAGCGGGAGGCAGTAGTGTCCTGAAGAAGTGCCCCCCCTCAATTTTAACTTATTTCCATGAATTTCCTGCAGTGTCATTTTCTAAGTCCAATTTCATTTTGCTGTCATCATTGATTTATGCACATTTGTACAAATTTAAATGTTGTTTCATTTTCTTCGTCTTCTATTATAATTTTTTCCTCGTGTGACAAAGGCTGTGTGTATGCTTTTAACCAGTCACTACCCAACACACTGTAGAAGAGCAGGTTGTGTCCAGGACAGTGTAAATTAGTAGATTCCATCATCAACACTGACACCATTTTAGGATTTTCAATAACAGAATATAACTCTTCCTCCTTTACACGACTAACATACACATTTTTTGAACATGGTGGAGACAGATGGTACCCTGATCCACACCCATAACATTTCCTAACCTTACCATATATGTCAACCAAGTGTCTCTGCCTATGACCCTGCACCCAATGGTAACACTTCTCGACTCCCGAAGGATTTCCTAAGGGCTTGCTGCATGCAATCAGACATTTTATCAGTTTCACTGAAGGACGTTGCTGTCAACACTGTTTGTCTGTAACCTCTAGCCCTGCACTCTCTAGTAGCTGAAATGCTAAAATACATTTTGGGATACGTGCTTTGTACCTCTCCAGAACTGCACTTCTCTCCACAAATTCCAAGATGTTCTTCTCCGTCGTATGTTCCTTTTCCTCTTTGTAGCTGTCAGACCTTGTCCATGCCTCATACGATGCTGACAGCTCATCCTTCTTGCACCACTTGTCCAAGTGTCGAAGCAAAACTTTCGTTCCATCTTCGACTATCAACTCTTCAATATCCACTTCCTTGAAAATCTCGCTTCCTTCTGGGAACGACGTGGCAGCGACCGCAGCTTGTTTCTTTTCCTCAGTGCTTGCGACAAGCTGCCGTGCTTTCGGCTCTGGTTTCCAGCGGCCGTAACCTTTATCAGCGTCGAAAACTGGCAATACCAGCTGCCCGCCACATTACTCGTATTGTTCATAGAGAAGTATTCACAGATTACTGTATTTTCATATAGTTTTTGTGACTGAATGCACTTTTTGGGATAAAACTTATTAAAATATTCAGGTATAAGCATTTTTAGAGGGTCTTTTGTTGTTTTGAACTGTCAAAATAGGCAGTTATAAGCCAGTGAATCCAGGGGGCTGACTGTATTCTTATTACAGTTAACACTTGTCAGTACTGAAGTCCGCCATTTTACCATCAGGATATGAAGGAATGTGTCACGTCTAGTCATGGTTTTATCCAAATTTTATTCAAAAAGAACATATGTATAATGAAAGCCATCCCAAGTTCAAACACAGGCAGTAATCTGTACAAACTAGTCTAAACTTCCATGGGAAATGATCTGAACTCCGACAAGTAGACAGTCGAGATGTTAGGACAAAAGACTAATGACATTTAGTAAACCCCGTGTATTGTGTTTCTGCATTAGACTTGCAGTGAAATGAACCAGTGTTGAAATCTTTGCCGAGACCGTCATTGTTGCACACAGCATTTCGCTGCTCAAACGCCAATCTCTGCTCGAAATATATCGTGCTGAAAGGCGACCGAAGAGAACCAAGGGTTCACTTCTAAGTCGTTGAGGAATTTGTTGGCTTTCGTATCTGTCAATTTTGTCACTTTTTCTCTTCTTTGGGGTTAGATGTGAGTTGAGGCTTCACTGCTGTTATCTAATCTAGCGCACTTTCTGTCTGAACGCGAGTTATTGTAGAGTCTCCCTTTCTGAGTTTGTACAGGTCTCTCGGTCTCTCTTTCTCTCCTTGAATCTCTCTGTCTCTCTCTCTCTCTGTCTGTCAAAACCTGAAAATGTCTCTCTGAATCTCTCTGTCTGAAGAGTCTCTGTCTGTGTGTCTCTTTGTCTTGTAGCACCCATGAGGCAACCCCTTCTCTCACTTCTCCCTCATAATAAGAACTCTATGTAGGTAAAGGCTCCTTCTTCTTCTTCTTCTTCTTATTATTATTATTATTATTATTATTCTTCAATCATCACATCATCATCATCATGAGATCATTATTATTATTATTATTGTTATATTATTATTATTGTTATATTAATATTATTATTATTATTAAAAATAATATAGAATATTTTTGATGACAATAATAATGAATATGAATGAATTCTATCCAAGAGAGAGAGAGAGAGAAGAAAGTAGAAGAAGAAGACTTCAGAGAGAGAGGGAGAGAGAGAGAGAGAGACAGACAGACAGACAGATACTCTTAGAGTATAAGAGTATAGTAGGAGGGAGGGGTGGGGGGGGAGAGCCCCTGAGGGTCAGTCAGGCAGTCAGGCAGAGATGCATAATTTCTCATTATTATTATTATTATTATTATTATTATTGTTATTATTATTATTATTATTATTATTATTATTATTATTATTATTATTCAAAGTACTCAAAGTAGCGTGAGTCTTCCAATGGAGAAACAAACCCACAATTCTGTATTGAACAGGACAGAGAATTTAGCCCAGAGGCCAATCTAAGCTGGGGACCTACGAGGTCATTCAGTGCTGAAACCGAAATTGACAGTAAGGAGGTTTGAAAGGTTAAGTAACAGGAGAGGACTGAGAAAAGTAAGATGGAAGAAGGAGAATATGAAAGGAGGTAGAGTAAAAGGAACAAAAGAGGTTTCCTCAACAATGGACTCTCTCGATTTTTACAGCTAGGGGGAGGGGGGGTTGTAGAGGTGAGGTAATTTATTCTTAATAACCTCTACCTCACACACCTTTTTGTGATCTTTTGAATAATTCAAGAGCTCATGAGTTTGTTCCTTTACTTAACAGGGAATCGTTGTTAATAAAAATAGGAATATGGAATAATATAAAAGCAATAACAATATGTTTTAATTCCATTAAATCGTCGAGACATCGTCTATCCTCTGAATCTCTCAGAGTAACATTTAACGTCTTGTCTCGAAGGCCGCCACCGACCTACTGAGCTCTTCCACTTCCAGTCAGTCTCCCTCGCCTCGGCTGCTCGGCAGCTGTACCACCACTGGCTTAGTCCCTCCCCCCACCCTCACCTTCCTGTATAGACACACACACACACACACACACACACACGTAAGCGCGCACACGCCTCGACGCACGCTCGCACACAGAAACGTACATGCGTGTGCGCGCGCACATGTACGCACGCACACACTCTTCCCTCACTTCTCTCACTTTCGCTTGGGATTCCTCACTTTGGCGGCCAGCCAGCCAGCCAGCGGCGCCGCCATGCGGCCGCTCTCGGAACTGTCGGCCATTTAAACTCTCGTTCCAACAGCGAGTTCGTCCTAACTCTCTTCTTACTCGTCATTTCTCGGGTTTTTCGTTTATTATTTTGACTGTCAGAGATACTGTTATCATTACTGTTATTATTTTGACTATTATTACTATTGTTATCGGCTGCGTTTTGGCTCTAGAGGTTAATTAATAATAAGTTTTTAACTCCAGGATATCAATTTTCTGTCGTATCCAGCTGATTATATAATGGATTATACACTGGTATTATTCTCTCTCTCTCTCTCTCTCTCTCGTCCCCAGTCATTAATGCAGTCGGATTTAAGGCCATATTAATGATTAATCTATTAATCCAGTAATAAATCTCGGATTTAGCAAATTAAAAATCCCTTTCTAATCTAATTTAAATTCATTCAAAGAGCGCAATTTCGTCCTGACTTCACACTATTTATCTCCATTTCCCGTCTTTATCGTTCATTATTCTTCACTGTTTTCATTATTCTCTGACTGTCGTCATCACTGTTATTATTTTTACTGTTATTACTATTATTATCGGCTTTCGGTTGGCTATAGAGGTTAAATGATAGTCATTTTTTTTATGCCGTCGATATAAAATGCTTTGTTTCTGTATATTTATTATTATTATTATTATTATTATTATTATTATTATTATTTTAAGTTACATTTAGTTCAAGGGCTAACGGACTCTGCTGGCATAAGGCCAGTTTGCCATTACTAATCAATAATAGCAGTTTATTTTGCAATGAATATTTGCAAGAAATATTGTGCCGGCTTACACCATATTTTATATCTCATAATTAACTCTAAAGGTTTGTCTTATTACATTTTATTATCTCTCTCTCTCTCTCTCTCTCTCTCTCTCTCTCTCTCTCTCTCTCTCTCTCTCTCTCTCTCTCTCTCTCATTAATAAGTGTAGATTAAATGATCATGTACAGGTATATCAGAGGGAGAGAGAGAGAGAGAGAGAGTTTATCATTATAATTGGATTAAAATGACATTTTTAATTTTTATAAAAAAACCACTGCTTCAGTTTCAACCAAATTTGGCACACATACACATACATATATAATATACATGTGTATGTGTGTGTGCACCATATACAAATCATATGTTGGACGGCTCACTGTAAGCAGTGTTGCATATGTGTGTTTGTGTGCATATAGGGTATTCAGTTTGGTTCATCCATTAAAATAGTATTTATTATTATTATTATTATTATTATTATTATTATTATTATTATTATTATGTAACTTTGAGTGTCACATCTCCGTCTCAAACAACCATCCATCTACAACCCCTACATACAACCCTTTTCTCATAACATTTACGACCCTTTTCCCACAACCCCTACATGTAACCCATATCCCACATTCCCTAATAACCATTTTCCTACAATCCCTGATATACAACCCCCACATACATCCCTTTTACCACAACCCCCATTTACAACACTTCTCACGTCCCCCAGTGTACAACCCACACATACTGTACATCCCTTTTCCTACAACACTTCCCATAACCCCTAAATTACAACCTACACATCCCATTTCCCACAGCCCCTATATACAGACCTTTTCCCACAACATAAAATACAACCCACACATACGTCCCTTTTCCCACAATGTATATTTACA
Organism: Macrobrachium rosenbergii; assembly: GCA_039081455.1. Lineage (NCBI taxonomy): Eukaryota > Metazoa > Arthropoda > Malacostraca > Decapoda > Palaemonidae > Macrobrachium > Macrobrachium rosenbergii. The sequence continues at coordinate 103,107 of JANJGK010002537.1, read as the reverse complement.
ACCATTTTCCTACAGCCCACAATATACAACCCACACACATCCCTTTTCCCACAATTTATTTACGACCATTTTCCTACAGCCCACAATATACAACTCACACACATCCTTTTCTCACAACTGCCCATATACAAATCTACCTACAACCCCTTGCCCACAACCCCTTAAATACAACCCACACATACATCCCTTTTCCCACAACCCCCATATGTATGCACCCCATTTCCCACAACCCCTAAAAACAACCCACATATAATTCCCATTTTCCACAACCCCTATATACAACCCTTTTCACACAACTAATATACAACCCACACCTAAATCTCATTTACTACACCCCTATATATAACCCTTTTCCCACAACCCCAGTATACAACCCACACATCCCTTTTCCCACAACACCTATATACAACCGTTTTCCTACAACCCCAATATACAGCCCGCACATAAATCCCTTTTCCTACAACCCTCTTTACGATCGATTTTCCTACAACCCAATATACAGCCCACACATCCCTTTTCCCACAACCACCCATATACAGCTCTATCTACAACCCCAGATATAAACCCTGCCCACAACCCCAATATACAACCGACACAGACATCCCTTTTCCAACAACCCCCATATTTACCCCTTTTCCCACAACCCCATTACAACCCTTTTCCTACAACCCCAATATACAACCCACACATCAATCCCTTTTCCTACAATCCTCTTTGCAACCATTTTCATACAACCTGCAGTATACAACCCAAACACATCCTTTTTCCCACAACCACTCATATACAATTCTACCTACAACCCTTTGTCCACAACCCCTAAAATACAACCCACAAATAAAAATTGCTTTTCTCACAACCCTCATGTGCAACCCTTTTCCCAAAACCCCTAAAATACAACCCTAATGTAAATCATTTCCCACAACCCTCATTATACAACCCAAACATATCCCTTTTCTCGTAACCCTCGTTACAACCATTTTCCTACAACCCCCAATGCACAACACATCCCTTTTCCCACAACCACCCATATACAACTCAACCTACAATCCTCATATACAACCCTTTGCCCACAACCCAATATAGAACCTCCATATACAACCTTGTTCCCACAGCCCCCACATGCACCCCTCTGCCCACAACCATGCTCTCTCTCTCTCTCTCTCTCCAAGGAATGAGTATAAAATTATTCTCTCTCTCTCTCTCTCTCTCTCTCTCTCTCTCTCTCTCTCTCTCTCTCTCTCTCTCTCTCTCCAAGGAATTATGTAAAATTATTCTCTCTCTCTCTCTCTCTCTCTCTCTCTCTCTCTCTCTCTCTCTCTCTCTCTCTCTCTCTCTCTCTCTCTCTCCAAGGAATTAGTATAAAATTATTCTCTCTCTCTCTCTCTCTCTCTCTCTCTCTCTCTCTCTCTCTCTCTCTCCAAGGAATTAGTATAAAATTATTCTCTCTCTCTCTCTCTCTCTCTCTCTCTCTCTCTCTCTCTCTCTCTCTCTCTCTCTCTCTCTCTCTCCAAGGAATTAGTATAAAATTATTTTTCTCTCTCTCTCTCTCTCTCTCTCTCTCTCTCTCTCTCTCTCTCTCTCCAAGGAATTAGTATAAAATTATGTAAAAGGAACAACTAACTCGTATCAGTTAGTAACTGTGTCATAAAGGCGTAAACCCTTAGATTATGAGAGGCTGAAATCAGCTTGAAAGCATTAATTGCATAAAGGTCTCTTTACACTCCCAGATTATTACCTGATACAATTGCAAGCCAGCTCACTGCTTAACTTTTTTGTATTTTATATCAATTTTTTATATTTTCTGTACGTGATGGGAGTTATAATTATATACCAAATTAAAGAGGAATAAATTCTGAATAGAATTATATAGAATGTTATATATAAATCGATTTTAAATATGAGAAAAAATTGAAAGTTTGTCTGAAAATGTCAAACTTTTAACAGTCAAGACATCGTAGGTGTTTGGAGTGTGTCCTATCAGTCTGGTAGGCTTTGAAAAGGACGTATTTCAGCCAATAAGAATCCAGCTGCCACTCCAGCCTGCGTTCTGATTGGTCAATTCCTTCCCGCGCTTATAGTTACAATTGTGTTCTGTCCATTAAGGGGACTTTGTTACCAATGGCTTTCGACCAATGAGAATCCAGATACTAGCCATCCTGCGCTCTGATTGGTCAATTCCTTCCCGCGCTTATAGGTACAATTCTGATTGGTCAACTATTCTTACCCATAATTCCCGAATGTAAACAAACATTGAACATTCCCCTGCTGGTTTTCACGTGAGTATGGCGAATTGCTGCTCAATTTTAGACATTTTTTTCGTTATTTTAGACGTTATTTTAATTTTAAATGGCGTCATTGTATAGTTTAATGCCATTTTGTGTTCGTGGGATGGAAGGGAATCCTCCTCCTGCACCTTCAGGAGGGAATCTAGGAGGGGAGGTTTTAGGTGTGCCTCCTTCTGTAGGTCAGGGTCTTGTGTGGGTGTCCCGAGTTGCTGCTCAGTTTTAGACGTTATTTATTGTTGTTTTAGCCGTTATTAAATTTAGAATAACGTAAATAACGTGTAAAATAGGGCAGCAACTCGGCACACTTCATAGGACCCTGACCTACAGAAGGAGGCACTCCTAAAACCCCCTCCTAGACTCACTCCTGAAGGTGCAGGAGGAGGATTATTCCCTTCCATCCCACGACCCCCAAAGGGCATCTGAATATTAAATAACGCCATTTTAAGATTAACAGCGGCTAAAATAAAAGCTAGGTGCCCTTTGGTGGTCGTGGGATGGAAGGGAACCCTCCTCCTGCACCTTCAGGAGTGAGTCTAGGAGGGGTTTTAGGATTGCATCCTTCTGTAGGACAGGGTCTTGCTATGGGAATCCTTCCATTAAAACATTGTATATCTTAATTATCTTTTTAGGTCATTTAGGGTCGTGAGCTGAGGCTGGCCTAGTTAGCATAGCAATATGGGGTGTTTTAGGTCACCATGAGCCTTTGGGCATTGGGCAAGGTCAGGTTTTTGGGTCATTGAGTGGTTTAGGGTCAGTTGAACCGGACGCCAACCCATTATGACCTGTTTTTTTCTTTAATAATATAGGCTAGGCTGTATGTCTTAAATCACCTTATATCAGTAAGTTTCCGTTTCCAGTAAAATATGTTACCTTATAACAATATGTTCCTTTTCCATAACTATTTTTGGTTATTTTTCGTTAGACTCCCGCTTTATAATTTATATTTTTCTTGGGTAAATCACATCAAAACAAAAAATTTCTTCTCAATACATAACCTTCGCAAATGCCTAATAGCAGAGAAAAATAAGGACTTGTAAGGTAAGACAATACCAGCCCCCCCCCCCCCCTCCTCCATAACTAATAGGGCAAAATTGTAACCAGTAAACACCCCTAGTTTACGTTAGGTTGGTATTTTTAGGTTCTTTTACTACCTTATCATTTTCTGGCCATTTTTGCATGAAAAATCCAAAAGGGTTTTTCATGCAAAAATGGCTAGGTGGCACCTTTGGAAATGGCTGGCAGGAGTCTTCTGAAAAATTACCATGGGGTGTTTTAGGTCACCATGAGCATTTGGGCATTGGGCAAGGTCAGGGTTTTGGGTCATTGAGTGGTTTAGGGTCGGTTGAACTGGACGTGCTTTAATAATGTTGGCTAGCCTGTATGTCTTAAATCACCTTATTATTCCAATAAGGTTCCTTTTCCTTAATATGTTTCCTTATAAGTATGTGTTTCCTTTTCGAGTGAAATATGTTACCTTATTCATAACAATATGTTTCCTTTTCCATAATAATATTTTCCTTTTCCATAATATTTTTTTCCATAATAACAATATGTTCCTTATCCATAATAATATGTTTTCTTATCCAGCCAGGTCAGGGCACAGCACCCTGTGTCAGGGAGCTGCAACCCTCCCCCCCCTCCTCAGAGTTGTCAGTCACTGACTTTGGAATGACAGAAAAATTCTGCTTTAAACCATTATCACAATTTTGATATGAAAATATAATTTTTCTTTGTGTTTTAATATGTGCTCTGAACCTTTCTGACATTGGTTTCTTTTGCAAATTACCTAACCAGCCACGCCTATCCTAACCGAACCTGTGGGATCAGGTCTTTACCCTAGGGCATGACATTGTTTGGTCGGTTAGGTCATTTGCGAAAGACACGAATGTCAGAAATGTTCGATGCCACACATTAAAAGATGAGACAATATTTTCAAGTCAGAAGTGTGATAATGGTTTAAAGTAGAATTTTACCTTTACAAAATATGCAAGTATTGGTTTAATCACAATTTAATATTTCAAACCAATTTAAACAGCTCCAGCCCTCATTTTCCCCACCTAACCTCACACATTTTAAGGATAATGGAAGTAAAATCAAATGTATAAGATGCACAGTTGTTATTGTTATTCTTTTGCTATAGTTATTCTTGAAAAGGTTCTGGGGCCGTTCTTTGAACATTTTATTGAATATTTGCAGGAATGTCGGGGAAGGCCGCAAGTTTTCTGTACTGCACCCTCAAGATGATGACCCAAAGCAACATCCAAACTGGCAGACGGCCGAAATGGGTGCTTTGAGGGGCTAGTCCTAAACACGGCATGCCAAGGAGCTTCCACCATGTCTTACGGCCTCTACATCACATGCCTTAAAGTTGTGATGGCCTGAAAGGTTCGAGTTCAGGAAGTGAGTTTCATTTAGTTTTTCTAGTTTTGTGATGATTTATAATCCTTTATTTTTTGGCTGTCTGCTTGAGTGCTAAAATAATGATTGGAATGAGAACAGTTTTCCTTTTCTTTAAACAGATGTTGGAGGAGGTCAAGTTGAGCTCAGGTCAATCCCGACCTTATTCTGCATGGCCGTTAACAGGGGGCACCCTAATTTCACACCTTTCTGGTAAGTGTGATTTTAAATACAGTTGTAATAATAACTAGCTGCTGCAGCCCCCCATTCCTTTGACTGTACCTCCGTGCATATTCTCTTTCTTGCATTATGCTTTCCTCATCCGTCTCCTGACAGTTGTTGCATAGTGCAAGTGCAAAAGGTTGTCCTCCTCCTGTTACACCTTTCAAATCTTTCTATTCTTCTGCTTCCCTTTGGCCTCAATGCTATTATATTCCATTCCATTCCTTTAATATTTTTAGAGCAGTAACATTATAGATATCAGTTCTGTAGGTTGTACAGACTGTTGGCAACTTGTGGTTATGTCTTCGGCTTAAGTCATTCAGCTCCTTTAACTTCGTGTGGGGTCACCTACGGCAGTTTTCTTATGTGGTGCACTGTAGACACAAATAATGTCCCTTCAGCCTCTCAAAGGTATTGCTTTGTACTTTGTATTAGCCTTTTTCATCTCTACAGCCTTTCAAGTTCTTTGCCTTTGACTGTTCTGTAACTTTCATTGAAGGATGTGATTCCTAGGCTTGCTGGAACTACAGTGACAGTTTGAGCCAAAATTTTGCTAAAATATATTAGTAAATTTTTGATGAATAGTGATGTATTGTGAATGATGGTGAGGAATTTCAACTACTGTAGTTATATAGAAGCGAGTTAGAACTCATATTGGAAAGTTAATGCATGTAGTTTCTTGACTAAGATCTGTTTTGAAACCAAAAGTAGCGTTTGTGAATCTAACTTGGCTGTATGTCAGGGATATGATGTACAGTAGTTCGTAATGACCTACAGCTGTTGTATAGTACCTCATGATTGTTGAACATTTGTTTACTGTTCAGATGTGATCAGTCGAAAGGGAAACTGATAATCAGTTAGTCAATTAATGCAGCATCCTTGGGGATGCATAGGGTCAAGTGAATGCCTGCCACAGTTGTCTATTCTGTGCTATTGCCATACCCAGTAGCAACTCTCAGTTTTCTCTGGTTTATAAGTATTTTTCCCCAGGTGCATTGTCATTTGTTGAAAATATTTTGCTTGTTAGATTTTAGTATCGTCTGCCTTTTTTATTAATATTATTAAAATTTGAGGACTGGTAAATGATCTGTTTCTTAGTACACTTGCATCCTAGGAGCCATTTTGCTTTGCAACCCAAACTTATTGGGTGTGCCTCATCTTTACTGTCAGATGTACCAATTGAAATGCAGAATTTTCTTTGGAGTATAGCTTTTATGCTGTACTTATCCCAGTGAAGAGTTTCTGGAACTCCAATCTGTTATCAGTCTGTGATTGGGAGCATAAAGAACTAACTTCATCGTGTGCAGTATATGGTTTGTGTGGTATTACGTGAAGGGTGATGTTAATATTAGTATTCTAATGACCACATTAAGTTGGTCTTAATTGTATTACTCTTGCTGAGGAAATTGTATGAAGAAGGATGCTTTGCTGACTTGTAGAGAATCTTGTCACTATTTTGAACTTTAATTGTATCTGGATCCAATTTCTTGAAAGCACTCAGTCATTTCAGGTTACGTGCATTGTGAGTATTGCATGCACTGTTCATGTCTCCCTTAAGGTATTTTTTAGATTATTTATGATAGTTTAAGTGATTTTCAACTCTGAAAATTATTGTGTCCTTTCTAAGGAGTGAGGGTCATCCTAGACTGCCCTTTGAAACTTTGTATTGTGTCCTAATTGTAATAATCACAATGCTCTCTTGAAAGTGACCAGCAGATTTGTGTTGTATTCTTTTTTCTGCCGTTAATGGTGGTGTTTCATTTACTAGATATCTTCAATTTATTTTGCATGTCTGGTATATTTATCCTGGATCTTCCACCTTTTATTATTGCTGGTACTAAGTTTCATCTTGATAGTCAGACAGCCCAGTATAGCTCAGAGGGTTGTGCAGGTATTCAGGGAGGTCCTCTTACTGTAATAAAGTGTCTTTTCTTGCTGTGTTGATTACCCTCCGAGCAGAAATGATCAACAGCTCCTTGGACTAGTTTTGGGAAAGCTAGGAACATTGGAGTTATGTCAGTCTTACTCAAACTAACTATGCATGAGTGAGGTTTTGATTTTTCTTTTGAGGATGGGAATATAGGAGACCCTTGCTTTAGGTGGAATGTTAATCTCTTTGAGTGGAGGAAATATTGACATAAAAAAATCCAGCATCATATGAAAAATGACAAAAGTTGAAAGGACTTTTTTAATGACACACTATAGAAGTTTTACCAATACCTGATGGGTACGAGTATATTTGAAGGACCTGGTAACTTTTACTGGAGGAAATATACCTGGAGTTTGCAGAATTAAAAGTTGGAAGAATAACGAAAGAAGAATTGAATCCAGTGTCTGTGGCTTACACCGAGATTTCAGTTGAATCCTCAGTCCCTTAAACACTTTTGAGACTAGTCAGAATCAAAGTAAAAAGGAATACGGTGAATTTTCTTTTTAGATTTTCTTAACCTCAAGTGAGTTTTGATGGTTAACCACTAAGGAGAAATTTCCTGCATCTTGTGTTCATTGATTAAGGGTTTCACAAACCCACTGCCCAAACTTGGAAGGTGCAATCAGCCGAAGGTGCCAGGAATAGGACAGGAGGATGAATTCTCATTGTTTGATCCAGTGGTTGGTCGTTGTAATTCAACATGTGGGATTTGGCCAAGTCAAAAGACACACCAATGTTACTTAGCCTCTAAAGGAGTATAAAAGTGGAATGTGTACTATGAAATGTTAATTTTTCCACTTTAGTGTTTTACTTGTAAATGTAATTATGTTTGATTGTCTGTGTTTTACTGGAAGTGTTATGTGATTCAGATAGTGCAGGTACTATTTGTTTTACCCTTTTTTTGTAGAAAGTTTGCCTTTGAATGCAAGAGGAACTCTCTCATACAAGGCAAAGATCTTAAGGTTACTTACAAAAGGGGGAGAGGTTCATCTTCAACCCTGCCCATCGCCTTGTGAGAAAATCATATAGTTTGTGGGAAAGAGGTTCAAAACTAATCTGATATCTGCCTCTCTTGATGTTACTGACTCGTAGAGTCAGCATAACACAGTTGTAGTAAGCAAACTTCCTCTGGATGTTGTGTGAATTGAAGACTGTGCACCCATCTCCAAAGTACTCCCACAGTGCACAGAATTGCGAAGGTTATGCAGAAAGCAGTTTGAGTAGAGATTGCAGATATATATCAACTCCATTTACCAGTTTTCTTTCCTCAGTTTTTAACTGAATATGAAACCATCCAGGATAAAAGATAACTTGTGCATTTGAGACATAAATATCATGATCACTTGTGCCTATTTCTATGCATTCCTGTTGGTGCCCACATCTGCATGCTTGAGGCAGTCAAATAATTGCTCAGCAGATGAGATATGAACTCTCTTTCCTGGGGAGGTTTTTGTCTAAAATCATAATTGTTTTTTGTTTTGGGGACTGTTCACTTCCTAACTGGAAATCTAGGCAGAAAAGAGTAAGGCGTTTGGACCTGTAGCTTTGTACGTGAATATTTTTGGTGTCATTTGTTTTTTCTGCTTCTTTACATTTTTGGTGAATTTCATTTTAATTCCATATTTTTCATTTCAGGATGGGAAAAGGTCACACAGTTGTACAGTTGTCATTAGTACCAGCCTTATGAAAATGGAAATGAGACCCTTTCTTGAAGCCTTCCCTATCAGGCCACTTGTTCTTACAGCATTCGTCATATTCCTGGTAAGTGATACATTGACTCCCCATCACAGTAGACCTGTACAAATCCAGTGTTGTTTCTCCAATATCTTGGTGTTCTGACACTAATTCTTTTTCCTCTCCCTCCACTATAGATAAGAAAAAATTAAGATTTACCCTCTTGTGACATCTGCTAGTTCACTTTTATGCTTTTGAATTTTTACTTGAAATAACATAAGAGCGTTTGGCCCGGTAGAATGAGCAAATACAGTAAGATGCCTTTCATAAATCACTTTCTACAAGTTGAAATATATTTGTAGTGTCGTCGTCAGCTATCCCAGGTTAAAAAAAAACTGCCTGAGTTATAACATGTTAAGTATTGATTATGTGGTGTCATGTGAACGGTTCGATTGGATTTGAGGGAAAAGTTTACTGCTTTCTGTCCAGTTTTGTAAGATATACACACATTAGGAAACTGTGCTTTCCTTTTCTTTGTTTGATGACCAAAGATGGATTATATAGGATGATGTCCGCTATTCTTTGATTTGATCTGATCCAGTGCTTACAAGAAATTATTTGTTGTCATGCACTTGGTATATTTGCTATTTATGCTGTGGCCTTCAGGACTACTGTAGCCCATTGCTGTGTGGCCTAGTAATCTGCTAAGATTTATTGCAAGTTTCAGTAACAGTCAGTATTTTACACACCAAAGGTGTTAAGCATACATTCAACTCTTGTTATCCAGTTATGTGACTGGCCTAAGTGTTGAGACTTTCCTGGCTAAGATATGATGGACATGGCATGCTCATACACATTGCAGGCCCTTACGCTCATGCCTAAATCTTCAGGCGCTTGGTCCATGGACCAACCGGGTTCTGAATGGCTTCTAAAGCCAGTGATTGAGTCTCCCTTTTATGGGGGAACCCCTTTTGGCTTACATGCTAGAGGCAGCCGCTTTTAAGGTGTTTAGTCCTGAGTGGAGGAATTCATGGAGAATTTACTCATTGAGATACATTTCCATTTTTGTTACTATGATTTTTGCAAATATATTTAGTGTCGTCATGGTGCCAAGTGGTTCTGGTTTGTGATTTTTGTATGTAGGTGATGCATGTTTGTGAATTATGCTGTTTGTAAAAAGGTTCATTCACCCAACTCACTGGTTAGCAGTTTTGATTTTACAGACAAACGAATTCATTTTTAGCTTTTCCCCACATTTTTATTAGTCATAAATGTAATTTACATTACTGAATGAGAATGAAATGTCTGGGATGTACAGCATTCAGGTAGTGATTGTATTTGTTCTGAACTTTGGTAAATAATATTTGACTTTCTGCAGCTGGTGTTGCTCTTATCAAATCAGGGGTAGCCTGTTTTTATTGCTTTTTTGATGCTTTAGGAATATCAGGACCATCACACCCAATCTTGCCTCGGGGACACGCACATACACACACACATTACCTAAATTCAATTCTAGGACCTGAAAATCATTGTCAGAACAGGATTAACCTTTGAGTAAGTGGGAAAGAAGTTCGAACTCCTTTCCTGATTCCTGTATCTTTTGGTATGACTGAATTATAGCGTTACATCATACAGTTGTAGTTTGTCAGTTTCAGTGGGGTGTATAATGAATCGAAGACTGAGTGTCATAGCTCCAGTATAGTTCTACAGCTCACAAGACTTTAAAGGTCATGCTCTTATGGGGTTAGTTCTGTCAGTGCACTGTAGGCATTACTGAAGGGTCTTGGCTGCATCCCGTCCATGGCCTCTAGCTGCAACCCCTCCATTCCTGTGGCAGGACCTCCGTTCATATTTTCTCTCCCGTCTTACTTTCCTCAAACCTCTCCTAACAGTTTTTTCATAGTGCAACTGCAGAAGGTTTTCCTCCTGTTACGCCTTTCAATCCTTTTTGTTCCTCGGAGTTTCCCTTTCGGCGCTGAATGACCACGTCGTAGGTTTCAAATCTTGGCTCTAAGTTTTAATTGTATATACCATTCCATTCCTATTAAAGCCAAGCATGAATGGATCCGAGTTGAGATTACCAGTGCGAATTGAATTACAATTTCTGAGTGGCTATTGGTCATGAGTAAATGTAAGGAGAGGGTTGGAATGAATGCGGAAGCATTCAGGGGTAACTTTTACACTTGGCATGCACAAATATCTGAGGTTCCTCGTTCAGTCCATTCCTGTTGGTGCCCACACCTGTGTTCTTGAGGCAGTCATCAAATGAGTGCTTGGATTCCGGGGATGGTTTTGCCAAAAATATCAAGTATTCTTTGTCTTCATATCTGTGCACACCGCTTAGTCATGACTGATGTAATGTTCAGGCAGAGGGGAAAGTCAGTAGTTTGTACCTGAAACTTTTAAGAGTTTGTGGATTTGAGGCGTCAATAGTATTTCTGCTTTGATTGCATACATTTTGTTGGATGTCATTTTGATATTGTATTTTTCCTTTCAGAATTGAGAAATGAGCCTGTTAAGTACCGGTCTATCACATTATCATCTCCAGATGGTTTTAGAGAAGTCCCTGTCCTTTTTGCCAGCAGAGGTAATTATGATTAAAACTTTTTTACATTTTTTTATATTGTTGTTAACACTATAATTCAACACCTTTATATAATTTTTTCCTGGACCTTCTTACATGACTATGGGCCTCTTTGGTGATTTCTGATGAGTATGAGTTTCATTCATATCCTTGGCAACATTATCAATAAATTTAGTTATTAAGTAATTATTTGATACCCTTTTTCCGTACCATTTTCAATAAATATCTAATCAGTTTCCGTTTATCAGAAGATTCATGGTCATTGTATATCACACCTTTCAATGTTCTGTAGTATGGGTAGTAGCTGCCCAGACCTTTCATAATTGGTTGAGAGTAATTTTCTTATCTATCACTGCTTGCGCTCTCGTCTAGCATGAAACTCAACTTGCGTCTCCTTTTCCAGATGCAGTTTTTTGCCTCGTACAAGAGAGAACCTTCTGACCAGTCCCTTAAAAGGATAGGGATTTGAATGGACTGACAAACACACTGTGTGGATGCCTTCATTTTTATCATTCTTGAGTAAGTATGGATTTGCATGTAATTGTACCTTTTGTAATTAGAAAATTTAAGTGTGAATTAACTGTGGTATTAAATGAGGGTGCAGACAAAGCTATGGCCGTTATGAGTAGACCAATATAGCTGTAGTTGTTGGCGATTCCCTTCTGGTGTAGGAATTTAGGTGTGTCCTTTCTTTAAGATATCCTTGGCACCCCCAGAGGACACAGAATCCTTCTCAAGATCCCAAAACGCATGGCTCCCGTAGGGGGTTAGTGCCGTTAGTGCATCTCACGCAGTGCACTGTCGTCCTTACTTGAGGTTCTTCTCAGCATCCCATCAGCCTCTAGCTACAACACCTTTCATTCCTTTTACTGTTCCTCTGCTCATATTCTCTGTCATCTATCTTACTTTCCACCCCTCTCCTAACAATTGATTCATAGTGCAACTGTGAGGTTTTCCTCCTGTTACACCTTTCAAACAATTTTACAGTCAGTTTCCGTTTCAGTGCCGAATGACCTCATAGGTCCCGGTGCTTGCCCTGTGGCCTACATTCTATATTCTATTCAGACACGTGGTGTCGTCATTTCTTTCTCCGGTACAATGCCAGACTCATATGGCAATTTGAACCTTTTCTCAGCTGCCTCAGAACCTTTTCTAATACTTCCGGTGTGTGTTTTTGCATAGTTATTTCTCTCTATATCTTTGTCTCTTTCTCCCAAGGTCATGTCAGCATGGGAATTTTTAAGCATTATTCTTGTAGAGTTATATATCTGTTGATCTCTTTGTAGACAGAGGTTTGACAGTACATACCTTGAATTTTATATTCATAGTTAATTTTGAAATTTGCACTGTTGAGACGACAGACATTTGTTGCATTGTATATTAAAGTATGTTCTTTGCTTTCCAGGTGGATCTGACAAAAAGGAACCAACGTCAGCATGAACAGGAAGCAACCGCTCATTGTAACTTTTTAAGATCAAAGGAACACAAGATTCATTTTTTAAAGGGTAGCCATTTTGACCAGGAGTGGTGTCAGATTTTATGCTTTCATTAAAACTATATTTTGAGAATGTCAGGTCTGTAGAGACCGAGAGAGATGTTATGTCTTAACCATTATGTTTTTGCCTCATATTGATAAGCATGTTTTTGTTTCATGTAATAATAAGTCATGTTTCATTTAATTTTATATATAGGATTTAGGTAGTGTGTACAGTTTTGCCATAATTTTATTTAATGGATAAATATTAGTAATTTATGTTACGTAATATTGCCAAATAAGCTGATGCTATGTAATTATCTGCGTGTGCAACATTGACCCCTTGCAGCCACATGTATAGCTTTGCATACTGTGCATAATGTTGTTAACATGAATTTTTGACTTGAGCAGATGGTAGAAATATTGGTAAGAACTCCTGCTTTGTCTTTCGGAATGGTAAAGGTGAGAAATAAGGACTATAAATTTGATATAGGGAGACACTCCATGTATGTCACAGTAAAGTTGTTAGCGACCGTTGAGACATTGCTGGGCTAGAGTGAGTCCTCGTCTCACCTGTCAACTTCACACTCTTACAAACTCTCCTACGAGAGGTCCTTTTATTAATGCCCTTAAAGGATTGTATATCTAAATGTTCACTGTCTCGGCAGAAGTGAGGTTAGACGCTCGGTTTAGATTCGAGTACCTCCCAAAATTAGGTTCCTGTATTATCAGTTTATAAGCCTGATAATATGTCAGTTGTTGAAATTATTAATTAATGTAAACAATTTAACTTAAAGAATTCATTCTTTAGCAGGCAACTCTGAGGTACAAATAATACAAGAAATTATAAAATTACCGGAAAAATTTGAAAAAAAAACCCCAGAAAAATACCGGTTTTTTCCCACCCAACAAAAAAAAAAATGGTTTTTTTACATCACAAGAGTAGGTTAGGAACTGTATGGCATTGCTGTGAACTCTCTTAAATTTAATGTTACTGTAAATGTAAATTACAGGTTAGTCTGGGTTAGGAACTGTATGGCATTGCTGTGAACTCTCTTAAATTTAATGTTACTGTAAATGTAAATTACAGGTTAGTCTGGGTTAGGAACTGTATGGCATTGCTGTGAACTCTCTTAAATTTAGTGTTACTGTAAATGTAAATTACAGGTTAGTCTGGGTTAGGAACTGTATGGCATTGCTGTGAACTCTCTTAAATTTAATGTTACTGTAAATGTAAATTACAGGTTAGTCTGGGTTAGGAACTGTATGGCATTGCTGTGAACTCTCTTAAATTTAGTGTTACTGTAAATGTAAATTACAGGTTAGTCTGGGTTAGGAACTGTATGGCATTGCTGTGAACTCTCTTAAATTTAATGTTACTGTAAATGTAAATTACAGGTTAGTGTGGGTTAGGAACTGTATGGCATTGCTGTGAACTCTCTTAAATTTAATGTTACTGTAAATGTAAATTACAGGTTAGTGTGGGTTAGGAACTGCATGGCATTGCTGTGAACTCTCTTAAATTTAATGTTACTGTAAATGTAAATTAGAGGTTAGTCTGGGGTAGGAACTGTATGGCATTGCTGTGAACTGTAGGTATCTAGGAAATTAAGTGCAGGCTATGATACTGGGTCTTTGTTACTTAACAGACTTTGTCACTTATCGGGAAGCCAGACCCCCTAAGTATCTGTGAAACTGAGGTGCTAATTAGGATTCATTTTGTATTTTGCTTGGTTTTGCAATCTTTGCTAATTGTGAGAGGTTTGTAGAGTTAAGGTCTGACCCTTGTCTTACATGTTATTCAGTAAATAGTTTTCAGTATTCCACCGTTACACTGTAAAGGTCACCTTTTGTCCTCCAGTTCTGTTTATTACTGTACATCATTTCTGCCAGTGTGGTCTGCAAATATGCTATATTCTTTATTACAATCTTTAGCCTTCTGCATAATTGAGCTTGTGTTTGGGGCCATGTATGTACCATCATCAGGCTTTGCACAGTGTGTGTTCAAGGATTACAAATCCTGAGGTTTATTGAGGAGGGCCATCTGTAGACAAATTAGGGACCTCCCAGTGGAGACAGCACCCATCAGTAAAGTTTTCTCTTTCCCGTAGCCAAAGTAACCATTTGGTTTGTCTGCTCTCAACTAAATTTGTTAGGGCACAAGTGAAAATGAAGAGATTTGTGTTCTTTAAACAATAACCAGATAAGTATACAAAGTAAATTGCCGTTTCAAAGGTTTTGTGAAGTTGCAATATGTAAATGTCATGTGTAATGGTAAAATTGGTGTATATGATTTCCTTAGATTCCTGAAATAATGTACACGTAGCCATCGCTATGTGCTTGAATTACTGAATTTGAACATCGTATGGTTAGTCCAAAAAATGTTCGTTATAATGCTAAAAAAAATAAGTGAAAAATTTTAAAGAAGTTTTAGGTATATTTCGATAGTTTACTTTTCAAATATACACTGGTTATTTTCAAGGTTAATATACACTGGTTATTTTCAAGGTTACTGTTTCTCCAGTCTTGAAATATCAGTAGATTGGACAGGATTTAGAAGAAATAACCTGAATATTTTTGTATTTGCTGTGAATTAGATTTAAAATGTATAGTTCTGTATTTACTGCATTTTAACCCTTAAAGGCCAGATTGATCCTCAGTGTGAAGTAAAACAGGTTTGGGGAGGTGGACGGATTGAGCTTGAGTGTGAAGCAGAATTATGCACCACTGTTATGGTAATAATGATTCGAAACAAAGGTGCCGGTACGTCTATAAGCTATAAATTCACCAATGGCAACTTTTATACAGACAGAGCCAGGCCAGTATCAGTAATGCTTGTAACTTCAAGGGGAAAAGTACTGCATCTCTCTCTCACGAGTCCTTTTGTAAATTTGCTTGTAAATATATGAAGGGGTTGCTGTTGTATTTTGTTTTTGTCTTTTATGACAGCATGTTGGTTGTAAATGTAATTTTACAAAGAAAATTGCAAGGAAATATTAGAAAAAGCATGTCAAAGTAAAAAAAAAAAAAGTTACTGGATCTTCCTTCTCGTAAATCTACGTGAATATTTTACAACAAATAGGCAAAAAATTTGTTAATGCTTTTATTTCTTATCTGTTTTGATAGTGTGTGAGCCGTAATAATAATTTTACAAAATACAATGAATTTATTTATTAGAAAAAACATATAAGTTGGTAAAATTTACAATTGTAAATGAGGCCCCAGAAAGGGGTTGTTAAATAGTCATTTTCAGGGGAAATTTTTTAGAATTTTTTTATTACGTGTCATTCTCTTTCCATTGATGTGATATTTTTTTTTTTTTTTTTTTTTTTTTTTTTTTTTTTTTTTTTTTTGCTGACCTCAAAGTTTCCCCGGTCTGGGGTGCTGCACATTGATAAGTTATGCCGTCCCTTAAGGGTTAATTATATTTCAAAAAGACATTTTTGCAGTTGCTGTAAATTAGATTTAAAAAGTACAGTTCTGTATTTACTGCATTTTGATTATATTTCAAAAATATATTTTTTTATTCGCTGTAAAATAGATGTAAAAAGGGCAGTTCTGAATGCATTTATTTACATTAAAAAAATACATTTTTGTACCGACCATAAATTAGATTTAAAAAGTACAGTTCTGTATTTACTGCATTTTAATTATATTTCAAAAATAGATTTTTGTACTTAGACTACTGTAAATTAGATTTAAAAAGTACAGTTCTGTATTTACTGCAATGTAATTATATTTCAAAAATACATTTTTGTACGACTATAAATTAGATGTTAAAAATACAGTTTTGTATTTACTGAACTGTAAATTACATATCAAAAATCCATTTATTTATTTATTGTAATGTAGATTACATTATCATGGTTACCAGTGCTCCCAAGTAATGAAATCTCACATAAATTAAAGATAGTCTGTAAAACTATTTTTGTATTTATTGTAAATGAGAAAAGGTGTTGAATGTTGGCTTAATGAAATCTGGTAAAGCTTTGAAGGAAGTGTTAGACATGGCAGGGAAAGTGTCTTAGCAAAACACAATTTTAGTTGAGCAACAAAACAAAGCTTAGATGTAAATGGTTTGGTTTTTAGGAAACAATTCATTTTCCAATCTGATAGTCGAAGGATATCTAGAAAATAATCAAGTGCTGGATATAATATAGTCTTTGTTACATAATGGACTTTGTTACCCATCAGAAAGTGTCTTTTTCTTGTCAGCCGGAATTCCCATGTGTGGGCTTCACACATTTTTGCATCAATCACTCCATACCTCATTGTTCCTCATTGTCACGTGACCAAACAATATTTTGGAGATTTTCAATCATCATCATCTGCTCTCCAAAACCTGTCTACATATCTCTCTATTTAGTCATTTAAATCTTTCCTTTCTTTTGTGTGAAATTTTCCTGACACCTGTTATTTGCCGTATTTATTTTTTTTAAGAAAAGGCTTTAAGTATTTCAGAAAAGGAATAATAATAATGTTTGAATGGTAACATGCACAAAAGCAGTTAAATTTTTATGGGTCTGTCTTCTGGAATATTTTTCAACCAATTTCATTGTATATTTTCCCTTTAGCAGTTATTAATTGTTGTCAGGATTGCACTTTCTGATTTCATCTTCTTCACACTTGAAATTCAACCAACAGACACTTCCAAAAGTTTTGTCGCTTCAACCGTTCCAGCAATGGTCTTCGAAACATCATTTACAGGACTTGTTGCTTATCAAAATGAAATATTTCCTTGTCCTGCAGTTACCATCTTGGCTTTCCATACTGTCCTATCACAGTGACAGCGTGAGGGCAACTGTTCTTTAGGATTAAGCCAGTTAAGTGACCTCGGGACATTCTAAATCCCCTGTGCTGACCAGTGCAGGTCAAAAACTGCGCCACATATTTTTGTTTTTAATTAAAATATTTGGTTTCCAGTGAAAATATGTAAAGTCAAATGTGTTTTTAATGTCAGTATCAACAAATGGCTATGCTTAAGAAAACTTTCACCACTTGAAGAGGTTTTTCTGAGCCCATACTTAAAACAATTGAGATGTTGACGGACTCTAAATATAATTTTCTTGCCTCCACATCTTAAATATTAGCTCTCGTGCTTAAAAAATCACAGTAGATGCACGTGACCTCAGTGTATAAGCGAATCCCACAGGAAAATGACAGGCAGAAGTTCAGTACCGAGCGCTTTCACGTTTCTTTGATGCACAATATGACAGTTTACGAGACCATGCATAACAGCATCCACCTGGTCAGTCTCCAGCCCACACCTTTTCCTTTGGTTCCTGCCTGCCATCGTATTCTTAGTTTTACTTGCTTTGACTTCCAGCTCTGATCTCTTCCAGTCTCCCAGCTTTCAGATGTTTTTCTAAGGCTTAACATGGACATCAGGTCCGCATACAGAGGCTACAAGGAGTCTCTTCTCTTTTTGTCGTTTCTTAGAAACTTCCTCTAATGTTATGACAGACGCAAATGTTTTTGTCAGATTCCGGAGATGTATCTAGTGCTGTCTTCGGCCAAGATATTGTGTTGTATTAGCGTTGTCACTTAATCGGTGAGTCTTCTGGTACTCTTTGCCCTTTGAACACCTTTAGAAGATGTACAGATTTGGTTTTTATGCATTTATATCCTCATCATGGCGTTTGCTCTTGGTAGATATTTTCAGTGATTGATTTTCCTGGAGCAAAGCCAGACTGGCAGTTGCTAATGTCAGACATTTTTCTCCTACCTTCCTCCTCCTTTTCCTGGCTTCGTTTTAAATCATGCTCCCTGAGTCTTGTCTGTGACTGCTGCTACTCTCTTAAATTGCGTCATCGAAGTGCCTTGCTCAGTTGCTTTAGGTTTTCTGATGTTTGTGTTTGTTTTCTTGTCTTGCGCTTGTTACAACCACATCCTCTCCACTGCACAAATGGGGATTATTGTCCCCTGGAAACTTGCCAGAAAGTTGTTGGCCTTACAGATCTGTTCCAAATGAATACTCATTCATTTTGAGTTATAATGTCAATGATTCCGTGTATTTGATCAACCCTGCAATTAGTGTCTTCAGGTTGTTCTGTCAAAGTGTGATGTAAGGAAGCACAACCGTTAATGTCTTCAAATGCCTCATTTTGTTGTCCATTTAGTCATACCAGCATCCTCCAGTTCTTGTTGATTCTCCTCAATTATAAGCATCAAAGCACAGCCTCCATCTTCTTATTGTTATTAGTCTATCGCCTTTTACTGCTTTCTTAACTACATCACCCCATACGTGTTTTCAGCCTCCTCTTTCCCCTATAGGCCTCTCCTTTTACTGCACCTCCCTTCAAATTCTCTCTCTTCCATCTTACTTTCCTCAACCCTCTCATAACAAATGTTTCATTGTTCAACTGCAAAAACTTTTTCCTCCTGGTACACCTTTCAAACCTTTTATTTATTCCTCTCAATTTCCCTTTCAGCTCAGTGCTTGGCCTCTGGCCTCAATTTCATATTCTAATATATTCCTACAGGTAACCTCCTCATTTCTCCCATACCAAATCTTTGCCAGTGTTTGAAGAAAGCTGTTGGACTTGGTCTTTTCTTTAATTGCCTTCTGTAACTGTGTAAGCAAAGAAAGACTTATTTACAAAATAAATCAATAAAGGATATTCTAGCAGAAGGTAATAACTTTTCAATTAATAATATCATTCTCTTCTTAAACAAAATTAAATTGATAAGTAAAATATAATCTTCCCCCTTTTTTCCCTCATTTTTTTTTCTTTCCCTCATGATTTTTTTTTCCTAATTCCCCCCCTTTTTTTATTATTTATTTATTTATTTAACGACTTCATTTTTTACGTACTCTTCCCCCCCTTCTTTTCCCAGCCCGAGAAGAACCCTAAAAGAGTTCAGAGGTCTGGTTAAACAAATCATTTATAACTAACTAACTATACTTCTCGTCAAAGATCTTCCATCCCCATTGGAGACTTTACTTATTTACTGACTGATGATGTCCATCTTGAAACTATGCCAGTACCTTTGTTAGCACAGGAAAAATTCTGTTTCATTGTGGTATTCACAGCCATAAAAGGGTCACGTGATAGATGTATTGTAGATATACCACCACCACAAGTCCAGATTATAGCCAAGGCTCCCTGTTGCTAGTCATATCTTCATTCAAGACCTGGTTTCATCCTCTCCAAGCAGTCAGTCTCCCTGTAATTCCTGTGCAGAATTGGCTTTGCTTTAGACTTTTGGAGATAGTTCCACTGAGGAGCAGTGTCCTCATTTTGTGTTTGCCGTTCTACCATTGTTTTAACTTGAGGCAAGACGCCTCTCCTTATGTTATAGGCTTTCCATGCATTCCAGGCTATGCATTGTGCTTTTTTACGACGTTGAATAACTTTGACCCCTCTCCTGCTGTAATACGTGTTCATATTTTTCTTTGACAGAATCATCATCATTGTCAGTTTATCCAATTATTTTTTACAGAATTTCAGGCCAGAAAAACCCTTAATTCTGTTACTGAAGACAAACTCTTTTTGCCGTCACTTTGAGAGTTAAGTAATTTAACCCAGTGGTGTGAGGTTTTGGAACTAAGATATAATACCTAAGGGGCACTGTAGGCATTACTTAGATTTTTTTGCAGCTTCCCTCCTCGTCTTAGGTCCCAGCACTTGGCCTTTAACCTAAATCTTACATGTTCCCTTCCCATAATGTCTAACACTTCCTGATTGGTTATGTTTGAATCTAAAGGAACTTTGATCAGTGGGAGAATGAAGAAGAAGTAGTCAGGGAACACCAAAGTTGCAAAGAGTTAAATGCTTGTTCGCACTTTGAATGTGCACGGATTTGCTTTTGCGAGGTTTTCCTTCCTTTGTAGATAGAAAAGATTGAAATAATGGGTGGTAATGAATTATGTAGCGAACATGAAAAGAAGAGAATTTTGTTGTGAAAATGTGAAGGATTATTTTGTATGTGTTGCGTGTAATTTGATTTTTTGTGTGTTTTATATCTCATTTTTTGTTTGAATAAAATTTTTGCTTGTTTTGTTAACACCACTCTCTCTCTCTCTCTCTCTCTCTCTCTCTCTCTCTCTCTCTCTCTCTCTCAACTTTACTTTGTTTTCTAGATGAAGAGACCTTTTTCTCAATTCAGAATTTGAGGTAAGTGGTAATTGGCAGCAATTAAACCCAAGAAATGTCTTTGTTTTACGTGGTTTTTATGTGGTCATGTTATGTTCATTTTGAATAATTGCCAGCTTTTTGTGGGATGTTGAGTGCAAATTATACACTGCTGACGACTTTCCTAATCAGTGCTGCACATTTCCATTCATTTTTGCCATCCTTCATTTTGTTTTGGCAATATTTTATAATTTGATGTTGCTTCTCATACAGTAATCGTTGGTTTTCCCGTGTTGTCTAAGTGACTATTCTTCGATCAGACATATTTTTAGTAACGTTCACTTAGCGTGCAGATAACATTAGGATGCCCAGATCTAGCAATGTGCCTGAATGCCCAAAGGGAGTCATTTTGACTCCTATGTTTTTTATAGTTATTTCCCGAAATATTTTGCATTTTATCATTATTGCTCACGTTCTTTACATTTTTGTATACAAGCAATGTAATATTATTGCTTATGATGCTCTTTTGCTATGATTAAGGACGCTTAAATTTTGTGTTGCATTTGAATTCCTAGTCAAGAGTCATTTTGACCCCTATATATTTTTTAATATATATTGAAACATGTTAATTGCATTATAATTTTTGACATTCGTTATTATCACGTATACAAACAGTGTAATTTTATTGCACAATAATTCTCATGTCATTGGTCCCAGGTAAAAATCATAAACTTTTATTTTTGTTATGATTTTGGGAATGTACTTTGTATTCCAATTTTTGCGAACACGAATAAACTAAAGAAACCTTCAAAATAAAAACAAATTTGAGTCTGCGTCACAATATCACATCTTTTATACACGCGCGCGACTTCTGCAGTGCAATTACTTGGCTGAGTTGACAGATGTAAAATAGTTATCTGTTGTGACATTTCTCCCTTTGTTCAAATAGGGCTCCATTAGTTGCATCTTCAGGAATACCAGTTAGAATGTCGCGGTGACACTGACAAACCGTCGTTGCCTGACATATGAATGTTGTATTTATACAAGGATAATGGAATGCTCAAGTGTGACGTTACTCAAATGTTGCACGTAGGAAATTTGCTTGAATCGTGAGGAAAATGACTCAAAAAAATTAGGAAATCTGGACGGAAGAAATCTGTAGGCCTATAATGAAACAAACGTTATATTAGTCTTGAATACGTAATGTGTAAAAATGATTAGGAAATGAGACTTGCATTTTTTACTTGAGTTCAGCTGAAAGGGGCCAAAATGACTCCCTTGGACATCCATTAGAAAAAACTTTAATAAAAATTAATGTCTAAAGCAATCTAACCTACTCTTCTACAGTTGCATGATGCGATATACTCAAGTCATGAAAAGTCATAGAAGTCGGGGGCACTTTGAATGGTGGCAAGGGGTCAAAATAACTCCATCGGGCATTCTAGTGTTAAGAGACCTCCATCTTGGAGGAGGTTCTAGTTC
This sequence comes from Macrobrachium rosenbergii, assembly GCA_039081455.1. Lineage (NCBI taxonomy): Eukaryota > Metazoa > Arthropoda > Malacostraca > Decapoda > Palaemonidae > Macrobrachium > Macrobrachium rosenbergii. The sequence continues at coordinate 80,984 of JANJGK010002537.1, read as the reverse complement.
CTGCTGCCAAGTTGTAGCCTTTCTAGTTACTCAACTCTCCACTTTTCTCCAGGTTTTGCATTATGAAATCTAACATCTTTTTCGCCCTCCTGACGTAGTCTAAGTTTTCCCAGCAATTTCGTGAGGTTGGTACGAGATATCAGTCATTGTTTTAGTGGGTTTTCTCTTTTTAATCTCCTTCAGTTCTCAAAAACAGTCTCTGGCTTTGTATCTCAATGAAGATTATCAGTTGTTATAAGTTGACAGTTTTACAGCTGTGACTTCGTTAAACACTCAATATCACTCCATTTGGTACCTTCTATTTTTCCCCATCCCTCTGCCTAAAATAAGTCCACTTTTCCTCGTACATCTTGGTTCTTGCACAATTTCTAAATAAACTTTCTAATCTCGTTTGATGAGTATGTTACAGGAGAAGTAATTTGAATGACTGTATTTTGGGAGGCTGATTACTAAATAGGGCTCCTATATATTGCTGTCAGTTACCGTTTTGTGTAGGAATTCTGAAGTAAGGTCTTGTCTTATACAAGAAAGGTCTCTCTCTCTCTCTCTCTCTCTCTCTCTCTCTGTGCTAATAACAAACTCATTATTGTACAAATGCCATTAGTGCCTGTCTTTGGCAGATCACATATATTGTCCTGATTTCCAAATTGCAGTGGTTATGAATTATTTCATGTGTGTGTGTTTGCTTTTTGTAACCGTCACTATGACACAGGTGGTTACACCTGTAACTTCCTCATGGTAGCTTGTCAGTTAAGCCTAAAAGTTTCAGGCTTCATTCCAGCTATCCTAGTTTTGACAGATTTTTAGCAGAATACTTGGCCTGTAGAAGCCAAGTTCTAAGGACAAGACTATTGTTGGTTACTTGGATGTAATAAATATCCACTTCCTGGTTCTCTCAGCATTGCATTTAATGTATCCAAGGCCAGATATAAAGTATATCCTGTTGCATTCGACTGCAAACATTGCATCTGGCAATGCTTGACACTTCATTGTTGCAAAGGAACTACGTAGTGATTTGTAATGCTATGTAACATAATTTCCTACATCAGGTCATTTGTTTGACCACGGATCGAGTAGTGTTCTCCAGTTTGGATGACAAGAGCCGCAAGAACCCTTTTCTTGGGATTAAGTGGCTTGAATTGGGCGTTTGCGGTTGTCCAGCCTTGGTAACAGTATTTCAGTGTATTAAGAGGTTCCCTGCTTGGCTGGTTTAGATAAGCTTCAGAAACAAACTATACGAGTATTATTGTTCTTACTGCCCTTGCAATTGGATAATGCTCCTTGCTTGCAGCTTTTGATCTACTTTTCATTCTGTATTTACCTTACCTTCTCTTGCTTCTTCCTAATGAAGATATTCTTTGGAAGCTTGAATTCCAAGCAATGGCCCCTTTGGTGAGCTTGTTCCGTATGAATAGGTTTCATCTTCTGAATAACAATATTTATGTATGGTTTATTTACTGCTTTCCATCATGGGTTTTGAATTGTTTAGAACACGTAATTGTATTCTGTTGGTACCTTCTTGCCTTCTTGCATAATCATTGTCAATAGTTTATTAGCAATGATAGCAATCAAATTCTCATTTCCAGTGTAACTGGGGATGTGCAGGTCTGTGCTGAATGGAGGAATCTGATTTGTACAGCATCTGCTTTATACTGAGACCAACGCTTTTGACTTTTCCATAGGGCCTGAGACTCCTTGGCCTAGGATGCCCAGGGACCAGGACTCTCTCTCTCCTAACTCCTTACATTATCAGTATTGCTTTATCTTCTTGATTCTTGTCCTGGAGAGTCCTTACAGGATATTCAATCACCTCCATTTTCATTTCTGATTTGCAACTTCAGGTGGTCACCAGTATTGTCAATTGGTGGTTCTTCCTATAACCAGTATTGATAAAGGGTGATTGGTCTTCCCATAACCAGTATGATTGTTGTTCTTATGACCAGTATTGTTAGAGCATGATGGGTCTTCCTGTTTGTGCTTTCAGGAAACAAAAGAGATGATTTTTAAAGGGATTGGTCTGTTTATAGAGGTTGTATTAATCTCAAGTGATTGAGGTTTGGAAGTCTGTTGTACCTGTGGTCAGTGGATACGTTTCAGGCGTCCACCTTTTTGTTATTTATGACTTTGAGGTTGTTTGATCCCTGTGACACAACTAGATTACTTTTCTAGAACTTTGAGACTTCTAGAAGTTCTACATGACTTCTAGAACTTCGAGAAGTTCCACGTGAATTTTTTCTAGAGCTTGACACTTCCAGAAGTTCTAGATAATTTTTCTAGCACTTAACACTTCCAGAAGTTCTAGATAATTTTTCTAGCACTTTGAGACTTCTAGAAGTTCTGGATAACTTCTAAAACTTTTCTAGAACTTACTTTGAGACTTCTAGAAGTTCCAGATGAATTTTTCTAGAGCCTGATACTTCTAGAAGTTCTAGATAAGTTTTCTAGAACTTCGAGACTTTAGAAGTTCCAGGTGAATTTACTCAAGAGCTTGACACTTCTAGAAGTTCTAGATAACTTTTGTAAGATTTCGAGACTTCTAGAAGTTCCAGGTGAATTAGTTCTAGAGCTTGACACTTCTGGAAGTTCTAGATAACTTTTCTAGAACTTTGAGACTTCTAGAAGTTCCAGGTGAATTACTTCTAGAGCTTGACACTTTAGAAGTTCTAGATAACTTTTCTAAAACTTCTAGAAGTTCCAGGTGAATTTTTACTAGAGCTTGACACTCCTAGAAGTTCTAGATAACTTTTCTAAAACTTCGAGACTAATAGAACTTCCAGTTAATTTTTTTCCTAGAACACTTCTAGAAGATCTAGATAACTTCTTTAAAACTTCAAGACATGTAGAAGTTTCAGGAGAATTTTTTTTCTAGAGCTTGACACTTCTCGAAGTTCTTGATAACTTTTCTAAAACTTCGAGACTTTAAAAGTTTCATGTGAATTTTTTCTAGAGTCTGACTTCTTGAACTTCTAGAAGTTCCAGGTAATTTTTTAGAGAGCTTGACACTTCTAAAAGTCCTAGATAACTTTTCTAGAACTTCAAAACTTCTAGAAGTTCCAGGTAAAATTTTTCTAGAGCTTGACACTTCTAAAAGTTCTAGATAACTTTTCTAAAACTTCGAGACTTCTGGAAGTTCCAGGTGATTTTTTTAGAGCTTGACATTTCTATAAGTTCTAGATAACTTTTCTAAAACTTCGAGACTTTAGAAGTTTCAGGTGAATTTTTTTCTAGAACTTGACACTCCAAGAAGTTCTAGATAACTTTTCTAAAACTCAGAGACTTCTAGAAGCTCCAGATGAGTTTTTTTTTTCTAGAGCTTGACACTTCTAGTTCTTGATAACGTTTCTAGATCTCCGAGACTTCTAGAAGTTTCAGGTGAACTTCTTCTAGAGCTTGACACTTCTAGAAGTTCTAGATAACGTTTCTAAAACTTCGAGACTTAGTAGTTCCAGGTAAATTTCTTCTAGAGCTTGACACTTCTAGAAGTTCTAGATAACGTTTCTAAAACTTCGAGACTTAGTAGTTCCAGGTAAATTTCTTCTAGAGCTTGACACTTCTAGAAGTTCTAGATAACGTTTCTAAAACTTCGAGACTTAGTAGTTCCAGGTAAATTTTTCCTAGAGCTTGACATTTCTTGAAGTTCTAGATAACTTTTCTAAAACTTGGAGACTTCTAGAAATTCCAGGTGAATTTTTTCCTAGAACTTAACACTTCTAGAAGTTCTAAATAGCTTTTCTTAAACTTCGAGACTTCTAGAAGTTCCAGATAAATATTTTTTAAGAGCTTGACATTATTAGAAGTTTTAGATAACTTTTCAAAACTTCGAGACTTCTAGAAGTTCCAGGTGGATTATTTCTAGAGCTTGACACTTCTAGAAGTTCTAGATAACTTATCTAACACTTCGAGACTTCTAGAAGTTCCAGGTGAATTTTTTAGAGCTTGACACTTCTAGAAGTTCTAGATAACTTTTCTAACACTTCGAGACTTTTAGAAGTTGTACGTGACTTTTTCTAGAGATGGGAGACTTCTAGAAGTTCTAGGTGACTTTTCTAAAACTTTACTTTTCCTGCTAGTTTCTCCAGAAGGATCTGACACTGTACTATGTCTATAAACATTGGAGCTTTATTATAGAACTAGACTTTTTGAGCTGTATGCTAGATCTAGATAACTTCTACAACTTTGATCCTTCTAGTAGTTCTTTGCTAGATCCTCTAGAAGGAAATGGCATAGTGCGCTGTTGCTATCTAGAACTGTTCTAGTTTTTGTACTTTGCCAAAGGGTTTAGGCCAAATATACTGACTCCAAGCAGATACTTTGTCTCGTTAAGAATCTGTTCACACTCCCTGGTGGCCATTTGCTGGTCCTAGTTTGACCCTGTAGCCTAAATTTCATAGGTTAATCTATTCTTGAGGCCCATGTGGTGGTCCTAGTTTGACCCTGTAGGCTGAATTTAATAGATTTCTTCGTCCTAGAGGCCCCTATGGTGGTCATAGTTTGGCCCTATGACTTAAATTTGATCATTTCTTCAATCTAGAGACCCATTTAATGGTACTAGTTTGACCCATTGTGGCCTTATGGCGGTCCTAGTTCGGCCCTTAAAGGTGTATCTATTCGAATAACACTTTTTCCTTTTTTTTATAAGGAATTTGTGAGAGTTCCAATCTCGAGGTCATTTGGAAATCAGGAACTGATTTGCTTGGCTGCATAAGGCTGACAAAAATGGTATTTGTAAAGCTGAAAGGTTTGTGGGATTTGGAAACATGGTTCTCTCTCTCTCTCTCTCTCTCTCTCTCTCAACTAATCTAGCTCTTATTTCTCGTAATTTTCAAGGTTGTTTGTGGTACACACATTGGTAAAGAATTTCTCTCTCTCTCTCTCTCTCTCTCTCTCTCCAATCACGAGTTGCAACTTCAATCAAAGAATGATAAGAGAAAAAATAGGGATACCATGTTCAAAGGCCTGTGGTAAAGATAAGCCATTTTTAAAGTATGGCTAAGAAAAAGTTAGTTTTATTCAAGCCTTTTAAAGGCTATAAAAGGCTTGGTGTATAACTTGGTAAGACTTTAAAAGCCTTTTGTTCCGGCCTTAATATAAGCCTTATTTAATAGAGAAACAAGGATTTCAGTATAGGTCAAACCAAAAAGGTATTTTGGAAGTATAGACTAAGTCTAAGTAAAGCCTTTAAAAGGCTTGCCTAAAACGTACGATTGTAAGTAAAAATGGCCTTTTAAACCCACCCAAAACCTAAGAATATAAGGCCTTTTAAAAGGCACCAGAAACTTATGAATATTATGCTTAGTTAAGGCCTTTTAAAACAATACTAGGCCTAGTTAATGCCTTTTAAAACCAGTTAAAACTTAGGAATATATAGAAAATGGCCTTAAAAAGCTCTATGATAAGAGATCGCTTAAACCAAAAACGTCTCGAAGAAAACGATTCTAACGATTGTGTCATTGGTAGTATGAGTGACGTATCAAGTCGCTAAGGTCGTCACGATACTGGTGACGTCATAAGATAGCTTAAAGAACGTATGTAAGCGATGACGTCATTGGTAGTATGAGTGACGTACCAAGTTGCTAGGGTCACGGCATTAATGACGTCATAATTGTAATAGGCAAAACAAAAGTATAGCTGTAAGTCAATGCCGTGACGTCATCATTGTAATAGTGTATAATGAAATTAAAAATAAAATCCTCGAAGTGTCCGTAAAGTCTTTTATTTTGATCCACGAGAACTTTTATAATTAGGGAAGGTTAATTATGTTAATGATAATAAAAATCAAATATATTTTTTTTAGCCCTCGAAGCCACCACTGCACTGCAGTGCTCCAGGAGGGAGTAATATGTCCTCAGCCAGAGGTAATATGAGGTCAGGTCAGTCAGTCAACAGCAACTGAAACCGACTCGAAAAAGGACTGATTTTTTCTAAGCTGACATCAGCTGACTTTGGCCGAGATGGGAATCTATGAAGCCTCATGCACTCGGATTTTCCAAGATGGCGTCGACCATTTTCTATGTCTCTGAGAGAATGTTTAGACTTAAAATGCCTTGTAAGATGTCGGGACAGGGAGTCCAGAGAGGGTTGGGGTTATACCCACCGAGACTTTGACCTAAAGCTTACGTTCAACTATCATGGCTAACGTCTAACTTGGCAGAGAAAGTCTTCATGAAACATGGCGTGAAAAATCCGTGTAGAAATGTAAAGCCAGAATCTCGTCCAGTCCTCTCTCTATCTCTCACTGTCTCGCTCTCTGTTTCTCTCTCTCTCTCTCTCTCTCTCAAAACTCTTCGGGTTTAAAACCTAAATTCTGCCACTTACGTGATTTTGCGTGATATTACGAGACTTCACGACTCTCTCTTTCTCACTCTCTCTCTTTCTCTCCCTCTCTCTCTCTCTCTCTCTCTCGCTCTCTTTCTCTCTAGCTCACGTCTTCGTATAGAGAATAGGTCTTTTACTTATGCATCAGACCTCATAGAACACGATAAATATATTCTCGAGTGTCTTAGCCATTTTGATACCGACTTTGCACCAGACAATTCTTTATTTAGAGCCGTAAAGAGTAATTTACTCGTAAATATTGATAAATTAGGTTATTTAATAACTATTTTAGATGATATTTATAAATAAAACTTTCGTAATTTTCTTTAAATAAGGATTTTACTAAAATAACTTTGTAAATTTCCAGGGTCTCTCACAGCCTATTCTCCGACATCTTTCGGCGTTTTGCCGTCAATTTTGACGTCAAAATATCAATATTTTTTGCAAGATTGGGGTTTTAACATGTTCATAAGCGTGATATCAACACGAGACTTCAATTTTGCAATAAACATTGACAAATTGACGTCAAATTTGACGGCAAAATACCAAAACACGTCAGAAAATAAGCTCTGTGATAGACGTAGAAATGTTCTATAGTAGCGATTTCAAAATTCTTCGATTATTTTTCGAATGATTCCGATTTAGTTGAAGTTTTTAAGACTGAAATTGGCAATTTTTGCTTAGCATTTTTATCATTTGATTTCGTTTTTTTTTTTTATAGCTTTTCCTGGCTGATTTATTCCTTGTAAATTTGGTGATATAATACGCTTAATTATAACTTGTAAAACATCAATCACCATTATTAGAGGGTCTTATTTTTAACCAGATAAATCATTAATTTTAGTTATAACTGTAATTATTTACGTATTTTTACAGCATTTTTGGCTGATTGGTTTCAGTATTTCTTCAAAATCACATTTTTTACTCATGTTACGATATTTTTTATATTATAATTAACAACTTTGGCTGCATTTAAAATTATTTTGGGTAAATTTTAGGCCTACCTTATCAACATCACTTGTACCAAAATAGTTATCTATTCATAACTAATTTTCTGTGACTCTAAATTGAATTCATTAAATCGAAACTCTTACAAGTTATATAAGTTTAATTTGGTGCTATTTTCAGTTTACATGATATTTTCATCCACAAGATTAATTTGCAGTCTGGAATATTAATTTATACCTTCAGACGTCTTTCTGAACAAGAGAATTTTACAGGAATTTCACGAAGAAACCAAACAAAAGCTCATTAACTTTATTTCAATTCTAAAAACTTTATTTTCAGTTAAAACTATATTACTTCAATGCACAAATCAACAAGAGTCATCCTCCAGTCTCTTGTTGCAACAAAAGCAATTAATTACACCAAGACACACACCGTCCCCCCAAAAGCAGACAAGTGACCCAAACCCCTTCAGGTGGAACAAGAGCACCTTGAGGCACCCCACCACTTCGTCTTATAGGCCTAATGCCACCATTCAATGCAAGTGATTGAGTCAGGTAAATGGGAGGAGACGTGCAAAGCTAATGTCCTCCTGCCCTGAGTTCTTCCTCCCCCAGCAGGACAGCAGGTCGGACTAACGTCAGCCTTCACCCTACACGTGGACCACCAGGCCAGTTTAGGTTCTGTGTGATACACCTTGCAAGAATCCACCCCATTGCCAGTAATTAGGGATATGTATAGGCCTAATTAAACTAGTAATTGCCATGTAATTCGATAAAACCCCACCTAATGTTGCCAAACTGACAGGTAGATAGAGAAAAACCTCTTTAAAAGATAATTATGTAATTAGGGAGAAATATGCATCCCACTGCCACTAATTAGAGATGTGAATAGGCCTAACTAACTGGTAATTCTGTAATTAGGGAGAAATCAATGATTAACAGCTATTTTGGTAGGAAAAACTTTTCATTAACGTAATTTGGCCAAGAAATCCTTTTTAACAGGTAATTATGTAATTAGGAAGAAATATTCATCCAATTGCCTCGTAATTAGGGGATAATCTGCTTCACTAACACGTAATTATGGAGCAAAAATATACCTCATTTACAGGTAATTATGGAGGAATGTCCAGCACCTGATTGGTATATTCGTTTGGGCTTTTTGAAGTTAGGATTTCTTCCTAAATTCTTTCAGCTTCAACAAGACTATGAAAAGCAATTTTGAACTGTTCACAGGAACAAGTCTGCAACAGACTATGAATGGCCATTTCATTTTGCTTACAAAACACAAGACTATCAAGATAATATCTCTTTTTATTATACTTATCAGAATAGGGCAACATGACTAAAATTTGCCCACAAGTGAAAACTGCTGTTTAATACTGATCATGAAATGTGGAATTTCATGTTACAAAAACCGACCTTCACATAATCACTACAGTAAGATTACAAGACGCAAAACACTGTAGTTTCGTACTGATCACCTATAAAGGAGTACAGAATTATGAATATTTTTCATAATAATTTTGATGGTGTCACCATTCCTGCTGTCATGGCCAGCTAGTACAAGTTAGGAAAAACTTCATGGGAAGTTTAATGCTTTCAATTTAGACATTATACCTCAAAACTCGCCTTTAAGGCAAAAGCCTCGATCCAACTCACACTTTCTGGGCATAGAAACACAAAGCTGTGACTCTTTTTAGGTGAAACAACTCGACAAAACTCATTTAGGCAAAAAAACTAGACTAAACTGAGACTCTGTCTAGGCAAAAAACTCTACAAAACTCTCTAATTTTAGGTAAAAAAAATTAGACTAAACTGTGACACTTTGAGCAAAAACTGAAGAACTAACACAAGGCAAAAAACACTTTCAACCACTAACTCTTTTTAGGTAAAAACCTATCTAGAACTGCGACAGTTTTAATGCAAAAATTCTTCCCCAAAGATACACTTTTTAAGCAGAATCTCTCCCAAACAAATACCTTTTCTATTCAAGGAAAAAACTTTCCAGAAATGATCCACTTTTTGGAAAAAATTATCACACAGTTACAGCGTTCCAAGCCAAAAAACTGCAGGACTAACAGACTTCCTGGTCATAAAACTCACAGGATTAAAGACATTTAAATCCAGTGACTCATGAATCCTATAAACACACCCGAGGCAACAAGGCATTCTAAGCAAAAACTCTCCCAAACAAGATTTCTTAGCAGAAACAAACCACAAACTACCACAAAATACCTAACTTTATAGGTATCTCTAAAATTGAACCAACAGACTTTCTAACCAAAGAAATTCCAAAACAACAGACTTTCTAACCAAAGAAATTCTAGACCAGCAGACTTGCTGCCTCAAAAAATCAAACAAACAAGCAACAAAAAATACATTTTCTGGCAAAAATATTAACTAAGAGACCTCCAGGTCACACATTAAGAGACTTCGTAGCCCAAAAAATCACAAAAGGTTAACTTCAGCCTTTTTAGTCAAAAACTCAGACACATCTGGAAGCCAAAGCACCAAGACTAACACACACTTCTAAAGGCAACACAAGTACAAATTAAAAGGCTACAAGATTTTAGAAGCATCTCAGTACATTGTAAATGAATATGTATGCCACCTTTTCACAATCACTTCAGGGGGATTATCACAAATCAGTACATTTTCTACACCCTAAACTAATAGAAACCAACACATCCTGAATGCAAAAAAATATATATAAAACAGACTTTGAAAGGCAGAGTTATCATGAAGAATCAGACCTTCTCAGACTAAGTTTCCCAGATTAAGACTTTCTAAAAGTGGAAGTATCATACAATAACACTCTTTCTAACAGCAAGTGTCAGGAAAAACTTCTTCAATGTCAAATACAAGAAACTTCAAAATAACAGTATACAAGAAGTAACTTATATCCTGAAAGTTGAAAGTACCACAGACTTAACACTTAAGATTTTCTAAAACCATACATACCATCTGAAAACAAACTTTCTAAAGGAAAGTCTGAAAAGACCAAAGACTTCCTGAATCCCAATTGATCTTGGGCCATTTTTCTGAATCCTCGACTTGTTTCAAACACCATTAAACATACCAGATTCTACCATTGTGGAATCTACTGTCATTAAATGATTTCTGAAAACCAAACTACGCCGTCACCAAGAAATTGCTAATTAGCAAATCCACTGTCAACTATAAATTGGCGAGTTGTAAATCCAGTCACCACATCCACTGTACCCATCTAACACAAATACCAAGTCCTTTGTCTCCAAATAAAATAACATTTGAATACATACACCACCACCATAAACTAATACAGTATTGTCCATATTCTATACACCACCATACAAGACCAAACAAAATCTAATCATGATGTACCGTACCTTTAAAAGCTAGATATCATTAGGCTTTCCTGTGGAACAACTCTTTTAACATCATCATACTACACAACTATTATCGTAAGTTGACACTTCAAATTCCAGAGTACAGTGGTGTGAGGAAGGGCTTGAATAAAACACAAAGTACCACCATAGAAAATAAGATGTATTTAATCCCAAACTAAATATCTTCTGTACATTTCTTGACTGACATTGCTATTCAAAAATAGCAAACTTCCACCTTTACAGTAAGATAAAATTCCATAACACCAAAACATACGAAGCCTCTACACATATCTACTGAAATCTAGAGAGTTACATTATAAATCAATTTAAAAACCAGGAAATGTTCTAATCTACATTGAATCTACTGGAATCTAGAAAGTTAGATTAAAAATCAATGTAAGAACCAGGATAAGTTATAATCTACATCAAGTCTACTGAAATCTAGAAAGTTATAAATCAATTTAAAAACCAGGATAAGTTCTAATCTACACCATGACCAGTGTCTTAAATAAAGTTACCCAAGATCAAGTATATGAACTACAAAATCTGTTGATATTCTAGTGGCTTCTACAGTTACCCTGACCCAGTAAGACCTGCCAAGACCAATTAGGAGCACTGAAAAAGCTGTAGTTATAGATCTAAATACCGACAAAACAATGAAATCAGATCTCGTATCAATTTCTCCCCAGCAACAAAATATTACAAAACAATCCTTCCTTTCTTTCTTCTGCTGAAAGCTTTCATGGACAAAGTCAACAGACTTTAATAAAACCAAAAAGGCTCTAAAGGTAAATCCTCCTGCAGAGAGAGAAAAGTTATAGGAAAGGTGATAAATAAAGACATACGATGGAATAAAAAGTAAGACTGATACACCTGAATTCAGAGGTCAGCTGAAAAAGGAAGAATGAATTTGCTCCTATCTTGGACATTTGGGGGTCTGAAGATTCAGCAACTGCACTAAAGCAAACTATTCCATATTCAGTTGTATCCAAAATAAATCACTTTGAAAATTAAGTACCGTAGTCTTAAACCTGATACTAGAAAATGACAAACTGCTTGCAGCAGTGGCCGTCTATCGCTGCGAGCAAAAACAGCTACATCGCTTAATGAAGAATGCAGAGGATGTTTGTCGTTGTCATACGTTTCATACAAACTGTAAGAGGAAACCTGTGAAAATCTGACATCAATTAACAATTACATCAACAAACCGAGGGTTTTTGTAACTTCCGTAAGGAAATGGCAACTAGCTTCTCCAGAGCATCTGATTCATCTACATCTTACCAAGGTTTTAAAAGGAATATTTTCCTATCAATGAACCCTTCCAACAGAAAGGTAACCTAAAAATGAGGACAGTTTCTTCATCCCATTAAATGACGGGGAACACATTTGTTCTACATTCACCTTTTGCATTCAGAAAAGTCTAGATATTACCTCACGCTGCCTCAAGACCAAAGAATGCTTTTTGGCAAGGTATTTGGTGCTGTAGTACAATAACCTTTACAATAGATCAAAGGCCATATTCTGCCTTATTGCCTTGTTAGAAACTTGCCAAATGAATCTGTTTAGAAATTTTCGACCAAAGATTTACATATTTCAATCAAAGTTCCTCCAGGATGAACACCCAAACTCTCTAATTGTTGTCTAATTACTAACGATGTGACGAACACTTGCAAGGTTTTTCACACTTATTCTAAACATGATTCTTGTGGTGTTTTATCCCTCCTTTATTTCAAGTACACGAATGAATGTTGGCCCAAGATGCAAGACGTTTGAGCCCCAAGCTGGTACCCCCTTTTGAAAAGACAGTATGCGTCTGAAATATAATTAAAGGTTTTGCTGGACCAAAAGGATAACTCTCTCTACAAGGTCTGACAGACTTACTTTACACCTTTCAACCTAACTTTTAACTTTATACTTTATAAGACATCTGGCAGGATATACATAATATTCAAAGCTTTAAAATAATCTTGCGAAACTGTTATATATAAACTAGTAAAAAAAAACAGCAAAAATGACAGACTCTAATCTCAGTGAATGATGCCTTGCAAGCTAAAATTTTCTGTACTACACCAACAAGCTTACTTATAGTTCTCCAGGAAACAGTATTTGATCAAAGAGAATCTCATAATTGACTTACAAGTAAAATGTGACAACTCATGATAAAAATTTACAAATGAGAATTTTTCTTAGAATTAAGTCAATTTTACACTTACATATTTCTGACAATTGAAATAACCCTATCAAGAAATATTTAAGTCAATTTTTAAACAGCTCCAAGGAAAGAATTGTCAGTTACAACTGTCAGTACAACGGTTAACACCTTCGAAAACACATTCGCCATAACCACGTCTTGCTCAATTGTGCCTTTTCTTCTACAAGATCAAATACACTCAACTTCTCTAACAAGACGAGAGAGAATCCTGCACAAAATCTCAAACAAAAACCAAAAACATTGAGTTGTAGATTTTCTCACCTACTCACATACTTTTTTGGGCAACTGTACATCATATGAAACCAAATTCTGGCTTTAAAAATCTATATGTTTGCTACACCATATCATGAGGACAATCCATGCCAAGCTGACATTTGCTTCAAAGAGCAACAACAGTTGAACATAAGCCTAAGGCTCGTCTCGGTGGTAACCGTTAACACAACCCTCATTGGACCTCCTGTCCGAACATTTTGTTAGACATTTTAAGTTCTAAAAATTCTTTCACAGGTTCAGAGAACATTTTAAACACATCTTGGAAAATACAAGTACATAAAACTGTTCCCATCTCAGCCAAATCAGCTGATGTCAGCTTAGAAAAACAATCAGCCCTTTTGAATCGGTTTCAGTTACTGACAACTGACTTGACCTCATATTACCTCTGGCTGAGGGCATATTACTCCCTCCTGGAGGCACTGCAGTGCTGACTCCAAGGAGGCCTTTATTTTAAAAAGTCTTTCCAGTTTTACACAATGTATAAATATATGAGGACTTCTGGACTTCAACTTACATCAATTAGTAAAGAGCCGTAATTCATTACCTTTAAACTGTTCAGGTTTAGAGATGAATGTTTACAGACACTGTTCTAGTTCTCATTAAAACATAAAAACATATAAAATGAAACTTGTAACTTAAATCACATTACACACCTCTAACAAATATTTAAAACGAAAACTTTAGAATTCATTTGAAAACTGGGCAAAAAAGGCAAATTCCTTTACAATGAAAAATTCACCTTAATTTCATACCAAAACCCATGAATTGATTCATAAATCACTTTACAAAACTCTATTAGTTATTTAAAACGAAGACTTTAAAATTCATTGGAAAACTGGGCAAAAAAGCCAAATATCTTTACACTGAAATATTCAACTTAATTTCATCCCCTAACAATCTCAGGTCCACACATGAAAGAGTTTACGATAAGAATTTAAGTGTGAGGGTTTGAAGACTGGGAGAAATAGAAAAAGCACCCTGAAAGTAAGTAAGTAAGTAAGTAAGTAAGTAAGTAAGTAAGTGTGTGTGTGTGTGTGTGTCCAGTCCAGCAAAGCATGTCAAATGTTCAAGATCCATCCAGTAGAGAATATGGCCTACAAGAAAGCTTCAACAAAGTAAGTAAAGTGAAATGATGGTTCAGATAACTATATAAAGATTCTGGCAAAGCACAGAATGTGCGGAACTGCTGTAACAAAAAGCGAGATAGAGAGAGAGAGAGAGAGAATGTGGACTCCATAACAGTATGAAACCTGGAAGTTTTCTGCTGACAAGTATTCAAGTGATTGAAAACTGCTCTTACAGCACGAGAGCTAAAATTCTGGAGGGTCCAAGTTGAGCTGTAAAACTGCCAAGTGTTTCTCTGTAACAGCTTCAACAGGAGACTGAAGAAATGCCCTTGAAAGTGTAGAGTGTAATTTCAAGGTCACATGAAGGGAAGTCTAGTGAGAATGGAAAGCCGAGAGATAAAAGCATGGACAACGCCTACATTACATCACCTTAAAAAGATACCTGAAAATGTTGGCCTGTGGGGAAAATTTATATAGGTACGAGTTTCCAAGCTCAGTTTATCAAACCTAGATTGCAACATCCAAACAGTATACCATAACTACGGGATACGAAGGATATTGTTACAATTCTCTTGATTTTTAGTGCCAATAGAGTTCTTTTCAATAGTTTTAAACTTTGCTCTGCTGTGCTTAGACATAACAAAGACACAAATAACCTTTTATAGCTAAATGAAAGTCAATACCTGATGAGAGCTGAGCTCAAAGTTGAAATTCAGAAGTCCTTCTACAAATCAATACATACATATTTTGGTATTACAATAATTTTCCCATTATTCAAATTTTAGTTGAATTTTAAAAATAACACTTAAGTGAATCTTGCTTTCATTAAATTACTGAACTTCAATGGGAATTATATGAAAAGTTACAAAAATAAAAAAAATATAGTACCTACAGAAAATCTCCATATGTCAAGACACTGTTGCATTGGGACATCTACAATTTAGAAAAATCAACACCTCAGGAATAACAAACATGAATTCCTCAAACAATTCAAGTTAACAGTCACATACGTCTAAAATATATCTTGTTAAAATGTAACTAGAGACATTATCTAAAATGGTTTAGTTCCTAAGCTGAGACATAACTCTCTTACAATTTCATTTCCAATTACTTTTTGAAATTTCACTGTTGCCTGGAATTAACCACACATTGATGCTACTGGTCACTCTTTACCAGATACTTATCTACATGATTATAACAGCCACAATGCCCTCTGAACTTCTTATATTCTTCACACATTCTGGATACTCTTGTCACTACCAAGCATTAGATCTGAATGGAAGAATATGAAGTAATTCTGATGTCCGCAGTAGGAGTCGGACCTGCATTTGGAAGATCAGAACGAGGTCACGTTACCTACCTGACAACTGCGGTCAAGTGGATAAAGTGACCTCATTCTGATACTCTGGATGAGGATTCAAATCCTGTTACAGACATCAGAATTACTTCACATTCTTCCATTTCGATCTAAGGCTTGTTAGTGACAAGAGTATCCAAAATGTGGGATGACATTGAGAAGCTAAGATTGTGGCTATCATCATTACATACTTCATGAGCCCCTTGTTTACAAGGCTTTACAGTGAATTATTCTTAAGGGCAAGTGTACCTATAACAAAAACCAATCCCTCCCTGTCAATCAAATATCTTTCTTTTACTTTCCATCATTTTAATCTCTTCCACTTTGCTGTTCAACATCTTTAACCTAACCATACTCCAATTTACGCCTTTCTTGGAAAAGCAATTCCTTTGTGAGAACCTTACAAGGAAAGAGATATGGAAGACTTGCTTCTCTCAAAAATTTAAAAACGGCAGTTAATTAAATAGCAACTATCCAATAGCTAAGGAATTAAATAGCAACTATCCAATAGCTAAGGAGTCCAATAGAATTCAGCTTTTATAGCAAAAAAAGTCTGAAAAAGACTTAGTTCTCTGGTAAAGAAAATGAACTGAATCGTTCCAGAAAGTCTAAGTATCAATGTAACATTAAGATGAACGAACCCTGCTCATAACTGAGAATGCTCATTAATACATATACCACAAATATCTTTGTCAAACGGCAATTAAAAGAGCACTTATGAGTTTACTTATTCATATATCTAAAAAGCCATTAGTGTATTAAGAATACCTAACTTCCTTTACATCAAAATTCTGAATTTGAGCTTGCTTACAGATTAATTTACCTAAAATATTTTTTGCAAAAAAAAAAAAAAAAAAAAAAAAAAAGACCCCTAAAAGCAACAAATTCAATTCGAGTGCCAAACTCCCCTTGAAAATGAATCTTGAATTTCAATTTAATTATTACTTGAGTTTACATATTCATGTACATAAGAAGCCATTTTTAATAATACTTAACTTTCTTTAAATTAAAATGTTTATGAGAATTTACTTACAGATCCATTTACCTAAAATATGTTTTGTATAAAATCACATGACCCTAAAAGTAACAATTTTAATTTGAGTACCAATCTTTGAAAAAGCATTTTGAATTTCAATTTACTTATTGAATCTTGTGCCTATATTACCAAATTCCCTCAACAGTACCAAAATTTCCATTTGGACCCTTCACGTTCCAGCAGCGTCTTGAAATATGCAGAGATGCCGTGATTATAATACTGCCCCTGATACCATAACTCTTCAGTACTTGCAGTAAACTTTGAATTAATTTATGCTGAAAATTTTTAATAATTTGTTTAATGTTTAACAAGGTACATTTTATAATCATGGCAAGCTTTGTACAAAATCACAGAGTATAATTTAATCATATGAAAATACTGACAAGTTCTCCAGAAGTCACCAAATTTCAAAATGTGGAAGCTGTAATATTCATCCTGTATTAAGCAAAGCCTGTCATAACCTATGTCTTAAAAGTTTAAAAGTACCAATGCTTACATAATACTACAATAATGCAAGAGCTTAAAGCTATCAAGGATTTAATTCTCAAAAACTCTGATACTCAGCAACTGAAACAATCTGTGGATTAAGGTTACATGGTATTTGAGAGCTTTGCTTCCAAGTCCCTACTATGGTGGAGGCTAGTTTAACAATATCTATACGGCAGCTTACTGAGAAAAAATATCAGGAATCATTTGTACTTTAGCTGAAAATATTACCTGTTCTCCAAAGGCAATACATCACAGGTTTGGTTCCACAAAACTGTTCTTAACTACACTGGCTTCCATGAAGATATTTCATAAAATCAACTAGTTCTAACTAATGAACCATTTGCTACTGATAATGTTAGAACTTTGGGGAACCTAGTGAAAACAATAAGAATCACCTACTATTA
The DNA here is from genome assembly GCA_039081455.1 of Macrobrachium rosenbergii. Taxonomy (NCBI): domain Eukaryota; kingdom Metazoa; phylum Arthropoda; class Malacostraca; order Decapoda; family Palaemonidae; genus Macrobrachium; species Macrobrachium rosenbergii. The sequence continues at coordinate 63,516 of JANJGK010002537.1, read as the reverse complement.
CTGCATTACTACACTAATATTATTCTTCTTGCATTTAAATCAATTTTTATCTATTTATATATTTAATCATTTTTTTTAACAGGTGGGATCTCTTCTGTCTTACTTCTGCCTAATGAACACCTTATTCTTGGGAAGCTTGAATTTCAAGTCAATGGCCCCTGTGGTGGGCTTGTTCCATATGAATAGGTTTCATCTACTGAATAATAATAATAATAATAATAATAATAATAATAATAATAATAATAATAATAATAATAATAATAATAATAATAATAATAATATCACATGAACTTCAAACCCAGGCAAGTATGTACTGAACAGTGACCTACTGGATACTGCAAATGAAATCTAAGTGCTACAGGAATTTCTAGAAAGCGGTCAATTATCTGACCAGTAACATCAAACTTATTTCACGAAGAACAATTGTCCTTAGACATACTAAGCTTACTGATACAATATAGTCTATGCTTCTACAAATACCTAATATCTTATCTTACACCGATATATTTATTTCTAACGTTATGTACCTGATATTAAACTAGGGAGAATTACAGGTGAACAACTGTCCTCAGGATCAAAAATGAAAGAATAAGAGGAACTGCTAAAGTGGTAGAACTATCAAAGAAAGCTGATATTGACACAGCTATGGAATTCAAAGAAAACTGTGCATCCTGAAACTAACTGAGCACTTTGATTTCCAATACTTAACAGTTATGAATCTTGTGCTAAAAAAGGATGTATCCTGAAGCACTGAGCTATTTGTAACCAACTTCAAACTAATCCTAGACTCTGGTAAAAATAAAATTATGCATCTTGAAATGCAATGAATTGCTTTCAGCTGATATTACACTGATATGAAATTACCATTAATGTATAAATCCCCAAAAATATTGAGCTAACTGACAGCCAATTTTAACCTGATAAGAAACTACAAAACTATTTGAAATACACTATAGTACTTGACACATCAAACTCATGAACCTTATGTAAATAAGACTATGTATCCTTTAGTAAACTGTGGTGCCACACAGCTATTGTTAGACTAATCAGAAAATGAAGTTAAGAATATATGTCATGGAACACTGCTTTCTAGCTGACAAGGAAATTCAAGTGCAAATAAAACACTGTACTTATTTTTAAATACACAGAACTGAAAGCTGATATTAAAATAAACTATGCACTCTAAAACATACTGAGTTGTGTGTTAATTGAAAATAAAATTATAATTATTAGTCTACATAAATGGTTAATAGGTAATATTAAGCCATGTGAGTCTCATGTACCTGAATAACATTGAGCTGCTGTTGGCTAAAATTAAATTGGGAAGAAATGAATGTGGAAATTATATATCCTGAAATACTGAACCAGCAGCAGGTTTAAATAAATCATATGTCCTGAATATAGACTCATGCAATTCCTAATTGAAAATTACAAGCATCAACGATTGATTCGGGTCATTAACATATGCCCATGAGTGTGTTACAATTGTAGTTTTTCCTGTGTTCTTCTTCTGCAGTGGAGATGTGGAATTCCAAGGTACAATTTGTGTGTTCAAACTTGTCCAGTTTATTCTTGTAGGTTGCAATTGCTTTCCTGAAAAGATGAGGAAGAAGTTAATGACATCACAACTTGAGACACTGAAATCTTTAGGGTTACAGGGTCGTAAGATAAAAATTAAGTGGGGCACAGATGGGAAACAAGTCTTTAAACAAGTAACTGAACATTCTATTGCAACGCAAATTTCATTCAGAAAAGTGAAAGGCTTCTTACTGTAAATTTCAATTAGCAAGGTAAAATAAATATATAGTTCTGTATCATAATTAAATATTATCATCATTACTATTTGGTCTTGGCTATAACATCTGTAAGAACATTGCAACATTCTAATGCAGTCTGGTAAAAGCTTTTAGCACTAACATTGTCCCCATCTCCCTGACTTGTCTTATATCCTACAAGTACTCTAAGATCTGAGGCACTGACAGTCAATACACTCCAATACCTCTTCTTTAATTCACAATTTCCATTAAATACAGTATCATTTTTAATTCCTGCAAAACCAAAACCTCTAAATCCATAACTGAACAATTCTCTTTGTCCCACCAAAATGATACATTTCCCCAGGCACCTTACGTATGTTAATTAAGAATGTACCTTTGTTAAAGCATTAAACAACATCTCATGATTATTTTCTTCCGATGTTTGTCCAGTGGGGGCTTCTGAAAATGTACCACTCCTGTTTACGTAACTGTACCGTTGCTATTTTCTTCAAGCGGTGTCAAAATGGTACAACTGTTGCTTGCAAAGCGTCTTGCCAAACTGCAGAGTCACCTGAAGAACAAAAAACAATTAAGACATGGAAAATTGAGGTTGATTTGCTAGTGACTTAAAGTAAGGACATGATTATCTGCAATCAAGCTTCAAGCATCCTATACACAAGTCTTTTACAAAGAGGGGATGAATGGGGTCACTAAGTGTAGGAATTATTAATGTTTTATCAAGAATACCTTTCTGAAATTGTCTATCTCAGTGGTTGGTTAGCTCTCTCTCCTCTCTAGCAGAGACCAGATTTCAATCTCACCGGTCTTTCATGTGCCAAATTAAAAACACTTCAGCGTCATAAACTGGAACTGAAATATACAATTCAGGTCAAAGGCCAAGCACTGGGACCTATGAAGTCATTCAGCACTGAAAAAATGTTGAAACAACTGTTAGGAGAGGGTGGAAAGTAGGATAGAAGATAGAGAATTTGAATAGAGGTATAATATAAGGAATGAAAGGGGTTGGAGTTAGGGGCCAAAGGGACGCTGCACATAACCTTAGGTAATACCTGCAGTGCACTGCATGATGTGTGCTGACAGAACTAATCACCTAAGGAGATTCAACTTCATAATAACCTGATTTAGAATGTTTCAAAGCTTGCTACTAAAGTTACTGAATACATATTTTCAGGGCCCAAAACTGTATGGACTAGCATATAAACTACTGAGAATAAGCCAGATACATATAAAATGGCAGCACAGCAAAAACTATCATAATAATGAAGCTGATAAGATCAAGAGTCCACCAAGTTGAGGTATTCCTACACAAAAAACATGGACTCTACAATTATGGCTCTTTCTCTGAAACTGAGACCCAGAATCTTCTTATCTTGATTCTGGAAAGGAATTTTTGGCCAGGTATCTATTCCAAAACAGCTCTGGAAGTTACAGAATTCTCGAACTGGGACTGAGATTATTTCAGATTATTTCCGTTCAAAAGAGGGAGTTCAAGAAGACTTCTCGTGCAATACTCCCACACTCACCCACACAATGTAGGAGGTTCCTCTCTCTCGTTTGCGTTTGTTTCGGGTCCTTTGTCGTCGCTGAAAAACGACGTCTTCTGATTAATTCTCCTCTTCCGCTGCGTCTTCCGTCTTGTGTCTCCTTCTGTCAGAAGACTCTGACGCTGAGCGGCCATCTTGCAACAGACGAAGAAGTTGTCAGCCTGCAAATGAAACATAAATTGTGCAGGAAATTTAATTGAATATTTCACACAGTCTAATAATATTATTATTATTATTATTTTTATTGTTATTATTATTATTGTAAGCAATTACCCCTAAGGACCTTATGAAGTTCTCAGTTATGAAACTGAACCTGAGATTGAGATTTTTGATTTGACAAAGAGAGAGAGAGAGAGAGAGAGAGAGAGAGAGTTCAATAGAAAATTCAAAAGAGAGAGTTCAAGAGTTCAACAGAAGTTCAATAGAATGCAATACAGTTCAAAAAGAGAATTTAATAGTTCAAAACAGGGAGTTCAAGAGTGTTCAAAGAAGGGAGTTAAACAGAATTCAAAATAGTTCAATATAGTTCACAGGAGAGTTCAATAGAGTTCAAAAGAGATTCAAAGGAGAGTTCAACTGGGTTCAAAAGAGAGAGTTCAAAAGAGGGAGTTCAAGAGAGTTCAACAGAGATTCAAAGGAGAGTTCAAAAGATAGAGTTCAAGAGATTTCAAAATAGGGAGTTCAAGAGAATTCAAAGAGTTCAAAAAAGGGAGTTCAAGAGAGAATTCAACAGAGTTCAAAAGAGATTCAAAGGAGAGAGTTCAACTGAGTTCAAAAGAGAGTTCAAAAAAGGGACTTCAACAGAGTTCAAAAGAGAGACTTCAACAGAGTCCAAAAGAGAGTGTTCAAGAGAGTTCAAAAGTTTTCAAAGGAAACAGTTAGTGAGTTCAAGAGAGTTCAACAAAAACAGAACTCAAAAGTGTGAGCTCAATTGAGTTCAAAAGGAGTTCAACAGAGTTCAAAATAGGGAGTTCAATACAGTTCAAAAGAGTTCAAAAGAGGGAGTTCAAGAGTTCAAGAGGGCATTAAAAAGTTTAATAGAGTTCAAAATATGGAGTTCAAAAGGGTTCAATAGAGTTCAAAAGAGGGAGTTCAAGAGTTCAAGTTCAAAAGAGGGCATTAAAAAGTTTAATAGAGTTCAAAATACAGTTCAAAAGGGTTCAATAGAGTTCAAAAGAGGGAGTTCAAGAGAGTTCAGTAGAGTTCAAAATACAGAGTTCAAAGGAGGGTGTTCAATAGAGTTCAAAAGAGGGAGTTCAAGAAAGATTTCATAAAGAGAGGTTTCAAGAGAGTTTAAGAAAATAGAGAGAGAGAGAGAGAGAGAGAGAGAGAGAGAGAGAGAGAGAGAGAGAGAGAGAGAGAAATAAAATAAAAAAATGTTTGAGAAAATTCATGTGAGTTCATTAGTTCAAAAGTTCAACAGAGTTCAAAAAGAGTTCAATGGAGAGCAATACAGTTCAAAAAGAGCGTTTAATAGTTCATAAAAGGGAGTTCAAGAGAGTTCAACAGAGTTCAAGGGAGATGGTTCAATAGAGTTCACAAGAGGGTTCAAGAGAGTTCAAAGAAAGTTTAACATAGTTCAAAAAAGGGAGTTCAAGAGAGTTCAAAAAAGGGAGTTCAAGAGAGTTCAAAAGAGGGAGTTCAACAGAGTTCAAAACAGAGTTCAAAGGAGGGAGTTAAATAGAATTCAAAATAGTTCAAGGGAGAGAGTTCAATATAGTTTAAAGGAGAGAGATCAATAGAGTTCAAAGGAGAGTTCAAAAGAGCATTCAACAGATTCTAAGGAGACTTCAAAAGAGAGAGTTCAACAGAGATTCAAAGGAGAGAGTTCAATAGAGTTCAAAAGAGGGAGTTCAAGAGAGTTCAACAGAGATTCAAAGGAGAGAGTTCAATAGAGTTCAAAAGAGGGAGTTCAAGAGAGTTCAACAGAGATTCAAAGGAGAGTTCAATAGAATTCAAATGAGAGTTCAATAGAGTTCAACAGATTCAAAGGAGAGTTCAGTAGAGTTCAAAACAGAGTTCAACAGATTTCAAAATAGGGAGTTCAAGAGAGTTCAATAGTTCAAGAAAAGGGAGTTCAAGAGAGAGCTCAACAGAGTTCAAAAGATTCAAAGGAGAGAGTTCAAAAGAGAGTTCAAGAAAGGTAGTTCAACAGTGACTAAAAGTTCAAAAAAGGGAGTTCAACAAAGTTCAAAAGAGAGACTTCAACAGTTCAAGAGAGTTCAAAAAAGGGAGTTCAACATAGTTGAAAAGACTTCAACAGAGTTCAAAAAAGGGAGTTCAACAGTTTAAAAGACTTCAACAGAGTTCAAAACAGGGAGTTCAACACAGTTCAAAAGAGACTTCAACAGAGTTCAAAAGAGGGAGTGCAACAGTTCAAAAGAGAGTTCACAAAAGGGAGTTCAACAGAGTTCAAAAGAGACTTCAACAGAGTTCAAAAAAGGGAGTTCAACAGAGTTCAAAAGAGCATTCAACAGATTCAAAGGAGAGTTCAAAAGAGAGTTCAACAGAGATTCAAAGGAGAGTTCAATAGAATTCAAGAGTTCAAAGGAGGGAGTTCAAGAGAGTTCAACATATTTAAAGGAGTTCAATAGAATTCAAATGAGAGCTCAACAGATTCAAAGGAGAGTTCAAATGAGAGTTCAACAGATTCAAAGGAGAGTTCAATAGAGTTCAAATGAGAGAGTTCAACAGAGATTCAAAGGAGAGGGTTCAATAGTTCAAGAGAGAGTTCAACAGAGATTCAAAGGAGAGTTCAGTAGAGTTCAAAACTGAGAGTTCAAGAGATTTCAAAATAGGGAGTTCAAAAGAGTTCAAGAGTTCAAAAAAAGGGAGTTCAAGAGCTCAAAAGAGACTTTAACAGAGTTCAAAAGATTCAAAGGAGTTCAAGAAAGGGAGTTCAACAGAGTTCAAAAGAGAGACTTTAACAGAGTTAAAAAAAGGGAGTTCAACACAGTTCAAAAGAGACTTCAACAGAGTTCAAAAAAGGGAGTTCAACAGAGTTCATAAGGGAGACTTCAATAGAGTTCAAAAGAGAGTTCAAAAAGGGAGTTCAACAGAGTTCAAAAGAGAGACTTCAACAGAGTTCAAAAAAGGGAGTTCAACAGAGTTCATAAGAGACTTCAACAGAGTTCAAAAAAGGGAGTTCAACAGAGTTCATAAGAGACTTCAACAGAGTTCAAAAGAGTTCAAAAATGGAGTTCAACAGTTCATAAGAGACTTCAACAGAGTTCAAAAAAGGGAGTTCAACAGAGTTCATAAGAGACTTCAACAGAGTTCAAAAGAGTTCAAAATTGGAGTTCAACAGAGTTCAAAAGAGAATTCAACAGAGTTCAAAAAAGGGAGTTCAACAGAGTTCAAAAGAGAGTTAAAAAAAGGGAGTTCAACAGTTCAAAAAAGGGAGTTCAACAGAGTTCAAAAGAGAGTCCACAAGAGTTCAAAGGAAAGAGTTAGAGTGAGTTTAAGAGAGTTCAACAAAAACAGAACTCAAAAGTGAGAGCTCAAGAGTTCAAAAGAAGTTCAACAGAGCTCAAAATAGGAAGTTCAATAGAGAGTTCAAAGGAAAGAGTACAATACAGTTCAAAAGAGGGAGTTAAAGAGAGTTTAATAGCGTTCAAAATACAGAGTTCAAAAGAGAGTTCAGTAGAGTTCAAAAGAGGGAGTTAAAGAGAGTTTAATAGAGTTCGAAATACGGAGTTCAAAAGAGAGTTCAGTAGAGTTCAAAAGAGGGAGCTCAAGAGAGAGTTCAACAGAGTCCACGAGTGAGTTCGAAAGAGCTGGTCGTACCCAGAGGCAGTGGGAGCTATCCTCTCAACACTGGGAATGATCTTACAACCCCTCTAAAAGCTTCTCATACCTGAGTATTCCAGTGGTTTTATCACAAAGAATTCAGAGGAAACTTGTGGTCGTGGACTGTTTGTAAATAAAATTAGGTCAAGTAGGAATCGTGTGGTTGACTCCCCCACAAATTCCTAAGAGGACTGAATCCATGACAGCCTTCAAATCCCGATCAAAATCCTATCCCCTTCTGTCTATGATGTAACCAAATGTGCAAATACCAAGTGGGATTGACTCGCTCACAGCTTTAATACAACATTTTCCTACAGGTTTAAGTTCAGTTCCATACGTACTTCTATAAATGAAATATATTTTAAACCAAAAATAAGGTAAATATATTTGCAGTTGTGTCCACTCTTTCAGTTAGGTTATCGAACTACATCAGAAAAATGTATTCAAAATTATTCATAAAACTCACCAATTCCAGTGGCCAATTCCCGTCAATTCCCACCTTCCTCGACATCAGGAACCGCACCCTTAAGGTCCGGCCGTTTTGCCAAAAAGTCCTTTACGTTGAAACTGAAGTCATTAAGTCGCTTCAATGCAGCTATAAAGTTCATTTGATACAACCCAAGATGCACCCGCAAAAATTTCAACCTAAAATCTAATTCTGCCAAATATTTGCAAGTTTTATTGTTGAAACCGTTGCTTTTGCATTCCACTGATGGGAATTAATTATTTTTTGCAACCAAAATGGAGTTTTTACATCCTTCAAATATCTTGCACGATCTGTTATCAGCCTAACCTATTTGTTTTGCTATTTTCTTAACTCAATAATGTCATGATTCTAATATATTACCTATAACCTAACCTAATGTATTAATTTTGCAACTATAAGTAACCTAACGTCCTAATTTTGCGATTTTCATTTACTACAAAAGCAGTAAGTCATATCCCGTCTATCCGAAAAGGTTTATCAAAGGTTTATTGAAGACTTTACCACATATTATCTCAAAACAATACATTGTTAAGGAACTGGGTTCACTGATTTATCAACAGCTTTATCTGAATTTAGCATTATGAAGGAGGAAAAAAAAGTACTAGTTATATACCCTGGCATCAACGGCAAAAATTATAATTTTTTTACTGTTTTAGACCGTATTGTATCACATAAACTTCATGGATGTATTGAAACAACTTAGGCAAAACAGCTGTAGGTCCTGAGGCATGCTGGGTCTGTAAAAAAGGAATCTAAATTAATACCTCATTTTAAAAAATGATTCGACACAAATCATTACTGATAAAAAAGTCTTTGACTGCCAAGAAAACGTACTGCATAGTTCCTTAGAACAGAATAGAATATAAAATTTAGGCCAGAGGCCAAGTGTTGGGACCTATGAGGTCATTCAGTGCCGGAAGGGAAATGGACAGTAAAAAGGTTTGAAAAGTGTAACCAGGTGGAAAGTAAGATGTATTCAACTGCAGAGTTCAAAACCTAAACAAACATTACAGCTGCGGCCTGACGTACACAAAGAAATTTACGTTGGCATTACTTCTAAACACCTCAGGAAAAATGACCCTGGCTAATGACGATTATTTTCCTATAGGTACCATTTTGGATGTGACGCTTTTCCAAATCTCTCTCTCTCTCTTGCACTGAATGTCGAGTGTCAGGTACAGGTTAGGTTAGGTTAGGTTAGGAACTATGTAAGATACAGGAAATATTCTAGTGTTGGCTGTAATACAATGTCTGTGTTACTTAACGCACTTTGTTATACATCGGAAAGGCCACACGCCCCTTCCCAAGTGTCTGTTGTCTGTTAAGCTGAGCTGCTTCTATACTTTTGAAAGACATTTTTAATACTCGTGTGTCAAGCTATTTAATACAAGGAAATAAAATACAGTGGAACCCCGGTCTCCGACCGTACCGAAACTCGACAAAATCGGATTCCGACACGAAATGCCGAGTAAACTTTGCGCCGGTTCCCGAACAACAAACCGGAATCTGACCCGACGCGATCCGACCCGTTGACGAAACATATGATGTTTGTAAACAAAAGTGTTTCGGTAACGCCGCCGCTAGTTGGCGTTGTTGGTGGCGTTCTTCCCACGCACATTTAAAAGCACTTACAGTAGACTCTGAATGGAATTTACCATAAATTAATACAATCCTGAACGTACACAATGTTTATGTAATTACAGTAGTACCGCGATACGCCACCAGGATGGCGCTCTGGTTTGTTTACATTCGCGCTTGCCACAAGCTGCCGATGCCGACGTAACTTGAGACGTTTTTCTTAATTTTTATAACAGACTCTACAGTACATTCGGCTTATTTTTAATATTGTTTTATTAATTGAATGTAATGACCAGGCTTGTTTTTCATTGTATTTATCATTAACAACAGTTTTTGTGCGTACCCGTTACAGTACATTCTGGAGTGCATATGGGCTGCCTAGCCTAGCCTGCAGCGCTCAGTCTACCACTGGTAGGCCAATTTTTTTGATACAGTATGCATTTAAAACTGTAAGAAGACTTCTAATAAGGTAAGTTATTTAACTCTGAACTTATTTAATTGTAATGTGTGTAGTGTTTTGTATAAAAAGACAAGGTTGGAGTAGTGACTGGTGGTCAGGAACGGATTAATCCATTTTCAGTTATTTCTTATGGTCGAAATTAATTCGGAATTCGACAAAATCGAATCTCAACATTCCTTCTAGAACGGATTAGCGTCGGAAACCGAGGTACCACTGTACATTGAAATATCACATTCAAATAGATCTCCTGCATTAATGATGAAAATTACTTCACCAAAATAAATAACTATTCTGTGGTACATATTTTCTACCGAATATCTTGCTTTCACCTCTGGATAATGATTGATTTAGTGAATTCATTTTTCATTATTTGAATGGGACATTTGCAATGTATTTTATTTCATTGTATTATATAGCTGAAACAAGCTTTGCCACATCTTAAGACACACTGAGTATTAAGAATGTCTTTCGAAAGTATAGTAGCATCTCACCTTAGGAGGGACGTCTGGCTTCTCTGATACATAACAAAGTCCACTGAGAAACACGGACATTGTATGAAAGCTGAGAAGTACAGAAGTAGTAAAAGTATGGTACAGTAAGCTTGACGTATCAACGCTTAATAAACGTATAAAATAACACTTCATATATTGCTGTCCTGTTAATGTTAGTTACTGAAAGTTGAAAAGAAAGCATTAACCTACACAATTGTATCAACCTTCCGCATTAGAGGGTCTATAAAGCTAGTTTAACTTGTCATGGTTTTATACATTCAAATTTCGATACATTATTCAATACAGGGAGAAAACATTGTGTGATCAGTCAAGATTGGAAAATCACTAACCTAGGCCTGTGAAAAACCCAACACTTGCAATATGGACCTCACATTTCACTTGAAAACTATTTAAATCCATTAGAAACTGGAACTGTGATTAGAAAACACTGTCAAATTCACATGATAAATACCTTTGCATGACCTAACCTAAAAGAACGCATCAGCTCTCCTAGTGCAGGCTCTATAAATTCAGTTTAACCTGCAGTCATGTCATAAATCATCAAATTTCAATTGCACGCTGCAAACAATCAAACAATCCATTAGCATGAATTTTAATCCAGCAACAAAATGAACTGGTATTCAGAGAATGATTACTGTAATGAGATGACTCGTTTGTCTACTTCCCATCTGAATGCCCCACTTTGGAATTTTTGTTACTCTTCGTAAACTTACAAAGTAATACTGCTGTTTCTTTTTAGCCTAACCTTGACTAAAATGCTGTAAATCGCATCACAGCTCACAGCATTAATTCACAGAATTAATTCATGAGCCCAACTTACAACTCCCTTCTGGGGATTTATGTACAACTTGGTTCTCTGAAGTGGGCTTTAAAAATTACCCTAACTTCACGGTGTTGTTAGATTTCTACACAAACAGGCAATTTTTGTTTTTCTCAAGTCTGTTTGAAGACTGAAAAACTGATAAACTTCATATAGGAAATGACTTCATTTCAAAAACTGATATACGATCTTATAATCTTTGAACCGACCAGACCCAGAGTCATATTCCCACTGTAAGACACTTGTATGGATAAATTTACACCTTCTAAGCTTAGTAGTTTGCCGCGTTGGAATAATCGTTCAGCTGTGACCGCCTCGGCTAATGGGTGGCTACTATTAAGTCGAGGCAAAATGAATGAGAAAAATATATATCCTAAAATACTAAACCCACAGCAGGAGTAAATACTTCATACGCTAAATTACAAGATGAAAAGAGGAACTCTGACTTGACTTGGGTCAATAGGCTCTTGTATTTGGGCATTACTATAAACTTAAGCCTATCCCAGCTTTCATTAAAAGGCGTCCTTCCAACATTTACGTTTGTAGGACCATTTCCCTACATAGTCTCTGTCATTTTAACAACTAATGTTTGGCTATAACCACATTCTGGTCCATTACACAAATTTTATAAACACGGGTGTAGTAGTCTCTCGATGCTGACTTCCTTCATTCGAAGTAGAGGCTTGTGGGATTCCAGATGTAATATTGTCCCATTTAGCTTCAAAGTTGTAAATTCAGTAGATGCAAACAATATTCCGACAAAATGAGAAAGAAATTAATGAAATATCAAACTGGGATCATCTAGTTTACAGTCTAAGAATGAAGATCAGTAGTTCAAATTAATCCCTAAGCATCCTGTATCTAAGGCCATTTTACTAAGTGGGGGCAGAGATGAGACAGGATCTTCTTACACTCGTTCCGAATGTCCGTAACCCTTTGTCAACGATAAGTAGAATTTTATTTAGTCACAGCTACAGTTTATGTATTAAAGGAGTTCAATATCGGATTAAGGTGCAAATTCACCGAAGACATGACAGAGGCTTCTTGGTCTAAGTTTCAATCAAACTACATTATTAAAATAAATAGTTCATCTTAATTAAATATTATCAACATTATTATTATTAATGGCTACTTGGGCCTGGCCATAACTTGGGAACACAATTCAACATTTTGTCATGATGTAGTAAAATTTCTTAGCACCAACACTGTCTCCTCTTTCTGACTTAAATCCAGGGTGGCTCCATTATTATTAGAAATGAAACATTTACTGCTCTCACTGACCAACTTTCTCTAAAGTACTACTCAAAAACACCAGAACTGACCCATAATTACCCGGGATATGACAGAGAAAATAAGCTGGTCTCACAAAACTGGAAATTTCACAATACCCAGAATTTACGTATAAAAGTTACGAATACCGAAATGATCTAATTCCAGACATCATTTTCGTACTGTAACGGCCAATCCTTTACCAAATTAATTTTCCTATTAGGAATATTATAAAAGCTACTGGCAGTGACGGGCAACAAACTTCAGTTTCATTATTATCAATGGCATTGTTTGAGTTTGTTTTACAGATTCTTTAAGTATTTAGCTTTGGTTCAGTATGAACAACTATTTCCATCCCACCTAAATAATACATTTTCCCTGACACCTCACTCTGTGTTCTTTAAATGCTTACCTTTGTTGAAGTTCATTCCGGTTTTTAGATGATTTACTGCATATTCTGCCACTCAGCATCAACTGGCAAGCTGCAGATCATCTGGAAAGGTGAGAAATGCATCAAGATCGTGGAAAATTGGGGTCTTTTTGCTTACATAGTATCAAAATGAGGACATCTTTATTTACAACCAGGCCTCAAGTCTTCATTACTACGAATAGCACAGATGAGGTACTTGTTATTTGCATTATCAAGGATATCTTTCTAAAATTCAATTCAATCTGCAATCCTAGCTGTTCAATAATAAAAGAATAAATATGGTCCACAACATAAATAGCACAATAAACTAGTAGAAGTGTTTTAATGCAAATATAACCATTTCTCAGTCTTGCTAGCAGGTTTCAGCATTCTCAAACCATCTGCCAATTTCCAAAAATCTGTTAAAATCTAAATCCAACAGAATTTCAACTTCCATAATTCAGATTCATCTTTCTGTTATGAACTATGCATGACAGTAATACGAATACTAATTACTCATTACTTTAGTGGAGATACTGAAAGCGACAGTCTACAAACTGATAATTTCTTCAAGTTTCAAATTGTTTTGTTCCTTCCAAAAACTGCCCTAAAATGTTAGATCACAATATTTTTGAGCTTCTATTACATCAACCTGCAAATTTCTGTGCATTTTAATCCACCACAACCAGTATATCATGCTTGGGTGATACTTTCTCCAAAGAAACATCAATTCACGCTTTCTATCCCAAACCTTGCCCAGCTATCCCCATGTATCTGGGACCTAATAAGGCAGTTTGCATAACCAGTGCAGGCTCCAACTGCAAGAAAACATCTCATTCAAATAAATTGACAAAAGGCTTTATTCTGAGCAAGACAAAGCAAGATCTGATGAGTTCTGTCATGCTAAAATCCCTAACGTTGCCCGAACAAACTTTTAGTAGAGAGTTTTGCAAACCATAAACATAACTGAAATAGTGTAATATCTTGGATGTATAGCATGTATTCTCTAAAGACTAACGAAAATAAAGGTCATGTAGGCAGAGAGACTTCAGTCTTTTCGTAGGGAATGACGGTCGTAGTTACTTAGCATCAATCTACCTTCTTTAAGGGTAAATATCTAATATTATTAAATTCTGCCTCACCTTACCATATATCTGACACTTACACTTACACCCCATCTTGATCAGGCAGAGGTTTTCTTACGTGCTTACTTTACCCATGGGTAGTAATCTGGATCAAAGATTGTTTTAAATATTTCATTAACTAAGCTCAAGATTCGATGAAATTTATGTAGACCTACTGTCGATTCTATTTAAAGCTTGCTACTAAACCTCAAGAAGTTGAAAATTGCTTAATTGCATATCTACTATATTTCAGGAGTTACAAACTGACTATTATTACATAACTACAATCTACATTATTTTACTGTGCAACCTGTAACTGAATGATTCACTGGAACGGTGAAAATACTTGCAGAAGTTTTCACGCACACAATGCATAAACCTAAACTCTATAATTATGGCTTTCTATATGAAACTAAATGGGCTTCTTTTCTCCTTTTTGAGAAAGGAATCTTGACTGATTACCTGTTCCAAATCTGAAGCTACAATAAATTAAGATCAACAGCTCTGGACCTACTTGAATTTAACCTCCATATTGGAGTTATCGGAGCTATACTGGACTCCACACTGGGTTCAATAAACGGAGATCATCAGGACAAGATGATGAAAGGAAAATGGAGTTTGAAAATGTGAGGAAGTTTTGGCTACTTGAGAAAAAGTGTATAATTTGCTTCAATTTGAACATCTGAAATAAATTGTTTTATTACACTTTAACAATGCCAATTGTGATCCTTGAACTCTGGTGAAAAGCTAGAAATTAAATGTTTAAAATCAACCTTCAAAGCATATTTTGGAAAATCGATTTTAACAAATCGAATAGTTTACAAGCTTGCAAACTTTTTAACCAAAGTTCTTCCAATATACTCTACTGCAGACTAACCAATTGTGCTAAACATTACCAGCTTCCAAATGTTTCTGAAGCCCCATAACTGAATTTAGTCTGACCTATTTTCCAATACAGCCAGTTTGCAATCTTTAATTGGACTTCTTAGCAAACAAAGGTGTTGCATATTGCACCAGGTTCAGCTGTATGCAGTTAATCCAGAGAACAGAATAGAATATGATATTTTAATGATAAAATAAAGTTTGTTCATACTTACCTGGCAGATATATATACAGCTGTATTTCTCCGAAATCCGACAGAATTTCAAAACTTGCGGCACACGCAGTGTGGCCAGGTGGTTAGTACTCATTCCCGCCGCTGGGTGGCGGGAATCGGGAACCATTCCCATTTTCTATTCAGATTTTCTAGTGCCACTGTCTCCTGAGGGGAGGTGGGTGGGCACTATAATTATATATATCTGCCAGGTAAGTATGAACAAACTTTATTTTATCATTAAAATATCATTTTGTTCATGAAACTTACCTGTCAGATATATATACAGCTGAATCCCACCATTGGAGGTGGGTAGAGACAGAATAGGATTTAGGAAACAAATAGATGTAGGCGATTGACGCCTTGGTTCCTTACCTGTTAGCATAGCTGACTTCGAGGTTACTGTCACCCAAGCCTGCTTCTGCTTTACTAGATTCTCCAGCAAGGTAGGGACCTATAAAGCTGGTGAGATCTAGATGACCTGTCCACGGGGGCGAGACCACAATGGGACTAGATCATATGACCATACTGAGAGGGAAAAGAGCAACAACCAACCACCTGACCGAGCCTAACTAAGCCATTGAACCTAATATAGGCTAAAGATTGGGACGTCCACATCGGTGGCCACCCAACAACCGAGAATACAAAAACCAAGATTAAAAAATACCACCTAACCCCTAAAGGATAGGATGAGTATTGCCCTCTTCTCCCAACATTGTGTCTGCGGAAACGTATGGTCCCAGCGAAGAACAGTCCTCAAAAGTTGACTTCACATCTCGTAAGTAATGCGAAGCGAAAACTGAATTACTCCGCCAGAAGGTGGTACCCAGAAGATCGTTAAGAGACATATTCTTCTGGAAAGCCACCGAAGTCGCGATGGCTCTCACTTCGTGAGCTTTCACTTTAAGAAGCCTCATGTCCTCTTCTTGGCAGGAAGAATGAGCCTCTTTGATGGTACTTCTTAAAAAGAATGACAGAGCATTCTTGGACATAGGTAAGTCAGGTCTTCTAACCGAACACCACAGATTGTCCAACGGGCCTCGGCTTTCTTTCGTCCTGGCTAAGTAGAATTTGAGAGCCCTGACAGGGCACAAGACTCTCTCTGATTCTTGTCCAAGAATCTCCGTCAAACCTTTGATTTCAAACGTCTTGGGCCACGGGTTTGAAGGATTTTCATTTTTGGCAAGAAAAAATGGACTTAGGGAGCAAACGGCATTAGGACCCCTAAAGCCAATGTGCTTGCTAATAGCCTGAACTTCACTAACCCTCTTCGCCGTCGCCAAAGAGGTTAGGAAAATTGCCTTTCTAGTCACGTTCTTGAGAGAAGCAGAAGACATAGGTTCAAAAGGACTTGACATAAGAAATTTTAGGACCACATCTAGGTTCCAAGGAGGAGTCATGGGCCTAGGAACCTTAACAGTTTCAAAGGATCTCAAGAGATCGTGGAGATCCTTGTTGTCGGCTAAGTCAAGGCCCCTGTGTCGGAAGACTGCCGACAGCATACTTTTATAGCCTTTAATGGTAGAGACTGCCAGTTTTTCTTTCTCCCTGAGATGTAGAAGGAAGTCCGCTATTTGGGGCACAGAGGTCGTGGTCGAGGAAATCCCGCTGCTCTTGCACCATCTCCTAAAATTGGCCCACTTCGATTGATAGACTGAAATAGAAGAGGGTCGTCTGGCACTGGCGATAGCCTTTGCCACTGCTCTCGAAAACCCCCTCGCTCTTGCCAACTTCGAGATAGTCTGAATGCAGTTAGACTCAGAGCGGGGAGGTTTTTGTGGAATCTTAGGAAATGGGGCTGCCTGAGAAGATCTACTCTCAGGGGGAGTGTCCTTGGGAAGTCCACAAGGAAGGTCATGACCTCTGTGAACCAATCCGCTGCTGGCCAAAAGGGGGCTATTAAAGTCATCCTTGTTCCTTCCGACGCTGAGAATTTCCTGATCACTTCTCCCAGGATCATGAAGGGAGGAAAAGCGTAAAGATCTAGGCCTTTCCAGTCCCAGAGGAGGGCATCTACTGCTAAGGCTCCCGGATCTAAGACAGGGGAGCAATAAAGAGGAAGCCTCTTTGTTCTGGACGTCGCAAAGAGGTCTACTAGGGGACGTCCCCATAACTTCCACAGATCCAGACACACCTCCTCGTGAAGGGTCCATTCTGTCGGCAGAAGTTGATGCTGCCGACTGAGAAGGTCCGCACGGATATTCTCTACGCCCGCGATGAACCTTGTGAGAATCGTGATCCCCCGAGCATGAGTCCAAAGCAGGATCTCCTTTGCCAAGTTGAACAGGGAACGGGAGCGAGTACCCCCCTGCTTCTTGAGGTAAGCTAAGGCTGTGGTGTTGTCGGAATTCACCTGAACAACTCGGCCTGACACACGATCCTCGAAGAATTGGAGGGCTAGATGGATAGCTCCTAATTCTTTGAGATTGATGTGCCAGGACACCTGTTCCCCTCTCCAGGTGCCTGACACTTCTTCCCCTCCTAGTGTTGCTCCCCATCCTTCCCTGGACGCGTCGGAAAACAACACTAGGTCGGGGCTCTGAAGACGTAGGGAAACGCCTCCTGCCAGTAACAAGGGGTCGAGCCACCACCTCAGGTGAGTCTTGACAGACGGAAAGATCTTCAAGGTCTCTTCCAGGTCCTCCTTGTTCATCCAGTTCTCCGCTAGGAAAAACTGGAGCGGCCTGAGATGAAGTCTTCCCAGGGAAACAAACTTCTCCAGCGAGGAAATGGTCCCCAGCAAACTCATCCATTCCCTCACCGAGCATGTTTCCTTCCCCAGGAGAGACGAAACTTTTTCCAAGCAATGTTGTTGACGTTCTAGGGATGGATACGCTCGAAAAGCCACTGAATCCATCTGAATCCCCAGATAGACGATGGACTGAGTCGGGATCAGATGGGACTTTTCTTTGTTGACTAGAAGTCCCAGGGACTTCGTCAACTCCAATGTCGAAATTAGGTCCTCCAGACACTGAGCTTGGGAAGAAGCTCGAATGAGCCAATCGTCCAGGTAAAGCGAAACGCGGATCCCCGCCAAGTGAAGCCACCTCGCCACATTTCTCATGATCACTGTGAATACCATGGGAGCTGTGCTGAGACCAAAGCAAAGAGCCCGGAATTGGAAGACTCTTCCCCCCAGTACAAACCTCAGGTACTGTCTTGACTGAGGATGTATGGGAACGTGGAAGTAAGCATCTTGTAAGTCCAGAGAGACCATCCAATCTCCTGGTCTTAGCGCTCCGAGAACAGATTGTGACGTTTCCATCTTGAACTTCTCTTTGACAATGAAGCGGTTCAGCCTGCTTACGTCCAGTACAGGTCTCCACCCACCCGACTGTTTCGGGACTAAGAACAGTCGGTTGTAGAACCCTGGAGAGGATAGATCCTGAACTGGCTCCACAGCTCTTTTTACGAGCATCTGCTCCAAAAGATCTAAAAGGATCTGTTGTTTTTCCCAATGGTAGGAGGGCGACAGATCCTTGGGTGACGTACAAAGGGGTGGCGAATCGAGAAAGGGGATCTTGTAGCCTTTCTCTAGAACTTCGACGGACCAAGAGTCCGCTCCTTTCGCTCTCCAGGCTCCCGCAAATGAAAGTAGCCTGGCTCCCACAGGTGTCTGGAGGAGTTGATGATCACTTTTTGCCCCTGGGCTTCGATGGGGCTGCTCCTCTGGAATAACCTCTCCCTCGTGGAGTCGATTTCGAGGAAGAAGCTCCTCCACGAAAGGGCTGTTTCTTCTTGGAGGAAAGAACTGACGAAGACGTAGAAGGGACTGAAGGACGTCTAGACGAATGGGCCAATAGGTCCTGCGTTGCCTTCTCCTTAAGACTGGAAGCAAGATCCTTGATTAAAGGCTGGGGGAAGAGATGGCTCGACAAAGGGGCAAACAATAATTCAGCCCTTTGTGACGGCGAAACTGACTTGGAGGTGAAATTGCAGTACAAGGCCCTCTTCTTCAAAAGACCTGTACAAAAATGGGAGGCCAGTTCCTCAGAGCCATCCCTGACGGCCTTATCCATGCAATTCAAAACACTGGATAGCTCCCCCAGGCTGATCGAGTCGGGGCTTCTAAGCTTGAGATCTAAAGCACCCAAGCACCAGTCTAAGAAGTTGAAAACTTCCATAGAACGGAAGAGTCCCTTCAGATGATGGTCGGTCTCGGACATAGTCCACGAAACCTTAGCAGTCGACAGCAGGGACCTCCTGGAAGCGTCGACAAGGCTGGCGAAGTCTCCTTGAGACGAAGAAGGAACACGAGAACCGACGTCCTCACCTGTCTCATACCACATGCCCGCCTTACCGCAAAGCTTAGAAGGAGGAAGGGCAAAAGAAGTCTTGCCTTGCGTCTTCCGTTCCTCCATCCAGGCGTTAACCTTCTTGAAGGCCTTCTTCGTAGCCAGTGAAGAAGTCATCTTCACAAACCCCGGCGTTCTCCTCGCTTTGGAAGAGGCAAGCTGCGAAGGAGGAGAGAGAGGAGCCGAGGGTTTAAACTTATCGCCGAATAAGTCCTTAAGAAGGCCGGTTAACACCTGGTAGTCGGAAGACGAGGAAGCAGAAGGTTGATCAAAACCCGCAGGCTCAGAATCGCCAGAGACTTCTCCTTCATGAAAGGGCGAACCACGAGAATCACAAACAGCTTTCGGGGAACGAAGGCCTTGAGGTCCGATACGGAAGAGGGATCTACTTTTCCCTGCAGGATCAGAATGCTCTGGAGCGTCCCGGCGAGCGACTAAAGAGGCGTCCTGGCGAGCGTCCTGGCGAGCGTCCTGAAGAGCATCCGATCGGGAGCCCAACCTAGCATCATGCTGAGCGTCCTGCCGAACGTCCTGTGCAGCAGCGAGAGAAGCGTCCTGACGAGCAGCTAATGAAGAGTCCTGGATAGCTGCTTGCGAGGCGTCGTGATGATGACGAGAGTCACGAAAAGGAACTCGTGAGCTGTGAGGACGACAGGGCGAAGAAGCAGGAGATGGAGACGAAGAAAAAGGAGCAGGAGACGGGGACTTCCTGGACTTCTTAATGGGAAGCCTCAAGTCCTTGCGACGACGTGGTTCTGATTCCTTCTCGGCCAGAAGAGAGGCCAACTGACGCTGCATATCTCGTAAGATACTCTTGGAAGGAGAGGTCTCATATCCAGGAGGAGAGGAGAGCCTACGGGAAGAAGAGGGGCGAGGGGACGCCTTCTTCTTCCTCACAGGAGCAAGAACAGCTCTCTCCTTAGAGCGACTGGGGCGCTCGCAAACGTCCTCCTCTGACGACGTACGTGTCCTCTTCTGTGGCGGGAAAGCTTCAAAATCCCGCACAGACGGAGAAAACTGACGTGAAGCGTCATCTCTAAAGCACCTCTTCAGTGGGCGAGAGTCCTTGCGAGAATTCCAACCCCTACGAGGGGAGGACGCCTCGGAGGACGAAAAGCAGTCCTTAAGGATACGAGCCGAAGCACGATCCTTGGCAGCCTGGGAAGTGACAACAGGAACTGCCGAAGGGACGTCAGATCGGTGGGAAGCCCCCGTAACCCTCTTACGGCTTTCGACATGCCTTCTCCCTGAGTCCTGGGAGTCTGACAGAGGTCCAGGCCTAGAAGCATTATGGGGCCGATCTGACGCCCCCTCCACGACACTAGGGGGAACACTACACTGCACAGCACTTTGAAGCGAAGACACTTTGTTTTCTAGAGCACGGATGGTGTTCATGATCTCCGTCAGGGCCAAACCCCCCGCAGACACAACCTCAGGGCCCGAAGGCAAAACCACAGGGACAGGTACAACAATGTCTACATTGGGGTTATCAGGTGAAGAAATAGAACCCTGACTCTTACACACACTCCTGGAGGAAGACCTCCTGATCCTGTCACGCTCTAACTTACGAACATAGGAATCATACAATTTCCAGCTCGCATCAGACAAAGGCTCACACTCTTTGCAGCGATCATTGATCAAACATACATGCCCCCTACACCTCATGCAAACCGAGTGAGGGTCTACCGAAGCCTTCGGTAGCCTCACCTTGCACTCACTCACACAACATACTCGAAAGCTAGCAGAACTAGTACCAGACATCATTCAAGAGCAGTCAAAAGCAAAATCATAAACAGTCCACAAAAAGCGTATGCCAATCCACAAGCCAAAGTCAAAAACCAAAAGTCAAGAGAATACTCAAGTGGAAAACTATGCAAGTTAACGAAATCCAGAGGCGGAGGTACTGTAAACAGATGTTAACAGTACCGGCGACAGAGAAAATCTGAATAGAAAATGGGAATGGTTCCCGATTCCCGCCACCCAGCGGCGGGAATGAGTACTAACCACCTGGCCACACTGCGTGTGCCGCAAGTTTTGAAATTCTGTCGGATTTCGGAGAAATACAGCTGTATATATATCTGACAGGTAAGTTTCATGAACAAACCTTCTTTTTATTGTTATTATAATTATTCAGAAGAGGAAGAACCCTATCCACGTGGAATAAACCCGCAGGGGCCACTGACTTGAAATGCAAGCTTTTAATGAATATGCTGCTCATTAGGAAGCGGAGGTCAAGGGAAATAAAGAATGAAGGAATCTCACTTATTAAAAAGATCAAATAAATAAATAAAAATGTATTCAAATGCAAGGAGGAGAATAGTATTAGGGTATCAATGCACTGCATCTTCCCCTGAGCTTCTGAAGAAGTTCCAATTGCATGACATCTCAGTAGGGAGGAGGCTGTTCCCCAGTCCAGCAGTGTGAGGAATAAAGGACCTCAGGAACCGAGAAGTTCGACAGCAAGGCTAAACATTTACTGCTTCATACTTCCACAAAACCTGCTCTTTATCCATCACAAAAGACTTCAGGGATGTCACATAATCCTCTTAAGGTTGGATCCAGCCCTACTTGGCACAAGGGGTTTGTTCTCGTAAGACAGAATGAAGTGAATTGCAGTGTATTAAAGGGAAGCAGGAACCGACGTACAAACGTTGATGACGTTGATGAAGATGGCAAAGATGAATCCATCTTGAAGGATGAGCTCTGCACCTGCAGCATCAACAACAAACAGAGCCAACGCAAACAAAATAATCAGGTCCAAACCATTCAGTGGCAATAACAAATTACTATTGCTAAGTGCCACAGGATTCAAAACTTAGCAGTCAAGTACAGACACCACCTAAATATGAATATTTTCAACTGACAAACATTCAGAGAAACAAACAAATAGAATTGCAGACTCAAATTGTGTTCAGAGCGCTCACCTCTGCCACCCTCAAGTTCAGATTTTGTTCTGTGCACCTGTTCTGTACACACAGCACTGTATGTACAATGTATTGTGCTTTAGGATGAAAAAGTGTACAGTACTGTACTGAATGTTTATCATACTGCACTTAAGTGGGCATGAAGAGTACAGTAACCAAATTACAAAACAATCCAACATATGAATGGCCATCAGGAACATAACTCATTTGTAAGCAGGTGGTATCTTCAGCAATTGAACTCAGGGTCTATAGAGGATCAAATTCCTTCGAGACAAACACACACACAGGGGTTCCTACAGACACCAAAAATACACCAAACCACAACACGACAAAACAACTCAGGGAGGAAAGCACCTCAGTGGACAAAGAGGAAACACCAGCTCACCACAGACAGGACTTTGAAGAAGGATCCAAAATGAGAAGGAGACATGACCACCTACATATAACTGGCAATAGTTATTTCAACAACTTTCAGGTTCCATCAACTCGGATCTCTTACCTCACTTCATAGAGCAAAGGAGGTCTTGGTGGGTGACTGGGTGATAATGACTGCTTGCCTCTATTCCATTTTGAAGTCAGGAAGTACCCTGGTTGTGATGCATGATTTGGATGGCATTTCTCTCCCTGCCTTCAACCCCTGCAAGCAGAATACAAAATGAGGTCGCAGAAAGTCATTATTATTATTATTATTGTTATTATTATTATTATTCAGCATATATTAAACCTATTCATATGGAACAAGAAGCCCACTAAAGGGGCCACTGACTTGAAATTCCAGAAGCTTCCCAAGAATATGAAGGTGTCCATCAGGAAGAAGTAAGAGGAGGTAAAGGGAAATACATAAAGAGGAGATCCCACTTATCAAAAAAAGAAAAAATAAATAAATGAATAGACAAAAATGTATAAAAATGCAATGTATAAAAATGTATTAAAATGCAGCTTGCCTATATGCCTTGCAGACAGGCAAGCTGCCTGGGACATGAGAAATATTGCCGACACAGAAACCTGTTCTGCTGCAGATGCTGTGCCTGAGGAACCACAATGCAATGAATCATCTCTACTGGTAGTCCTACTCAGGGAATAGCCAGTGAAATACACAAGTTGTAACTGAGTCATGAAGACTTTTTTACTTTCTAACTGATCAGAGTGAGCAGCAATAACAGCTGTAACTCCTGAAATGAAATCCTGAAATGCAGGATTTGTAACCAAATTCAGAAGAGACACTAAACCTGAAATTTCTGAAAAAATATGTATAAACAAATATGCATTTGAAAAGGGTTGAAGGGCGGTAGAAACTTGAAGAGAGTCTGAGAAGGCAGGATCAGAAGTGAGCCTTGAGGTAACCTAACAGCCACAGCATCTGGGTTCATAAAGCCTATTCTGGATGTCCGAAGGTGGAACAGTGAAACTGCACGAAGGTTGTGGACTGGCACTTGTCTCCTTATACCTCTTAACAGGAGGAGGAGAACTGTCTGCAATGGCGGAATGCCTCTTCAGAGGCCTAGAGGCGGCAACTCCAAGCCGCTGGCGCATCCTGTCAGGCGACAAGTCACCTGAGTCCAATAACAGATGATTAGCACTCAGCACAGCCTGGGAATGGATAACAGGCTCAGCGGAGAGGGCAACTACCCGTCGGCAAACCCCACTAACCTCCCTTGGACCTCCAGTATGTCTTCTCCCCAGTGCAGGGGAGCGGGACAGAGACCTTCATCTATGGGCACTGGTGGGACAGGTAGCCACCTCTCCAATGTCACTTTGCACTGCACTACTGACACTGGGGACACTGAATTCCGTAACCATGCTGGCTAAAGATTCAAATTTCTTATAAAACCTAAATTCAAGACTGGCAATGGTGTTGAGATTGGAAGCACAGGAACCTGGTAAAGGAGTAAGTGGTAACAAAGTAGGAGGGCTAAGGATTGGAGACAATGCATGGATTTGAGGAAGAGAAACAGCCCTATCTCCTACACAGGAGGAGATGGAACAGGAGCTACACTAGCCTTATTCTTGGCTCTAAGGGCCGCTTTCCTATTTCTGTTCCTATCCAAACTCACTAAATGCGACACCAAAGCCACTTTTGTTCGTCCCAGTCCTGACATTCTGCACAAGTAAAATATACATATTACTGTCCTGCCCCCCTACATTTCACACATTTAGTGTGAGAATGAAAAGAGAACTTAATGCATCTCGTTCTGCAACACATCCTGGCTAATTAGAACAAAGTTAACCACGGCTAAAAAAATTGCTAAACAGCTAGGAAAAATATCTGGTGCACACTGAAAACAAGGAAAACCTGAACACTTCACCAAAGAGCTGGACAAATATATCCAAAAAACGATGAAGAGACTCCACAAAACCACCGATGTTGGTCGGGAGCTGGCAGAAAACGAACTGAAGCTCTTTGCTGAGCTGTACCTATCAGTCCCAAAAGTGGGAGGGACCCTGTCACCTACACTAGCGATGGTAGCGCCACCGTGAAAATTTGATTCTTAAGAGTGCCGTGTGGAAAGCTAGTAGCTATGTAATCGCTTGCTAAGTCACTTACATAAAAACAAGGATCTAGAGGTAGAATGGGGAGAAAACCCCACGTGCACTATGAAGTCAGTCTGAGGGACTGGACAGCAACACTGAAGAAAGGAAGCAGGAATGGAGGTAAGGTCAAAAGGTCAAAGGCTAAACAGTGGGCAAGGCTAGGGGCCTAAGGGACACTGCAAACACCCTTCAGTAATGCCTGGTGTGCACTAACACCCTCAGGGGTCAATCAAATACTGTACAGGGTTCAACATATCCTTTATCCTTGGTTCATCACAGCTCAATAAAACTTGTGGGTCCCTTTCTTTCTTCCCAAACTAACTGTTGCATAATCAATACAAGAAAACCTTCATCACCTTCATCTTTCCCACAGGAGAACCATCAAAAGGAACAGAGCAAATACCATATACTGGAAGGTGGTCCAGCAGTAAACATGTGTTGTATGCTGCATCTCTCTCTGTCCATTGGTTTGACACCATCTGGTTTCGGAGTTCCTCGGCACAACTCTGGAAAAGACACTCGAGTTAATCAAGGAAATTTGAAGTCCATTTCAGCATTCTAAAGGTAACAACTACTTCTATTATAAATGTATTCAATCTCTACCAGATTGAGCTGCAATCGAGTATTTCACACAATTTATTTATATTTAGACAATTATGCATTGGCTCGTGACACTCTAGCATAAACTGCCTACACTGTGGCTTTTCCCGAGTCCTGTCAACAGTCCTCAACATATGTCTGACAGCACCTGTGGACTGGATCTAGTCACTCAGTCAAATACTTGTTGGGGAACCTGAGGTCAGGCGGGCCATAGTGCCCTACATCAGGTTACTTTAGCTCTGGATGTTTGTTCTGTTGGCTACGAAAAGTGACTCAGAACAGAGGTCAACCAATGGCGCACAACAATCTTACAAGTCCCTTCGCCAATGGGTGCAGCTCTTCCCCATCATAAACTTTACAAGTTAACTACAGACCAGAGGGTATAACTATCTCAGAAATGGCTCAAACAAAATCTTCATATGACCAGGTGTGTGAAACCCACCCCCAACCAGGTCAGGGCACAATGCCCTAGGCAAGGTTATGATGCATTTGCTTTACTGACAATTTTTAGGAAAAACAAAAACTGCTTAACCTATGAGGTGTGGGTCTGTTGTTGTTGCTCCAACTTAACCTTGTTACAATTTTCCTCTGTCATGAAAATACAAATCCTTTCGGCCAGTCCTCTGTTCAACAAACAACGGCCCCGTCAGTCACAGTATTTTAGCCCCCCTCAAACAATTACTTTAGCCCTGTCCAACAAAACATTTTAGCCCTATCAGACACACTATTATAGCCCTGTTGAATGCAACATTTTAGCCGCTATCAAACAATACATACTTAGCCAAGTTGAACACAATAGTTTAGCCAATCTAATACAATATTTAGCCGTTGGATAATAGGGTATTCAAGTCCTCTCTAATGTAGTCCCTCAGCCCTATCAGACAATACATTTTGAGACCCCCTCAACACACTGGTTTCACCTCAGTCAATCAAAAGGGCCGACTGGGAACCTTGGGGGGGAAACTGTCTTAGGGACGGAAAAAAATATGTCAAACCCCCAGAGCATGAAGGGGCAGGGGCTACTAGCAGCACCCCCCACCCCCCCGAGAGCCAGGTTAGGGCACAATGCCTCAGGTCAGGCTAAGTTAGGGAAGGTTAGATGATCATGTGCTGAGTGATTCTGAGGCTCCTTTTAGCCCTGCTGAAACTGGAAGCTTCAATTCCACGTTGCAGTGATTCTCACACTGGGTGCCATGTGGCACCCTGGGGTGCCACAGACAGTGCCCAGGGGTGCTGCAAGGTTGACACGAATTTTGCCTTGCCTACGTCATCTCAAGGAACATTTGTAAGTAATAATAATAATAATAATAATAATAATAATAATAATAATAATAATAATAATAATAATAAGAGGCCTATGGCCGATTTTCAGGAAGACAAGGAGGAGGCATCAATGGCCGACTACACTCACATTCACTTGAGAAAAACGACTCTCATTTCGACACTTACCTGCCTTTGCTGAACGTCTTCGTCCAAGCCATTGCCGTAAATGCGAGTCATTTCACGCAGGAGAGCCCCACCTGCCTTCAGAGGACCTGAGCTTAATCGCCCTCGAAATATTCCTCTGGAATGTCACAGGGAAAGGAGACGACAAGTCACGTGATCTGGGTTCCAGTAATGTCGTCCAAGATTTGGGTGGAGGTCCTTTCGGGCCATTTCGCCTTCATCTTTGGACATTTCAAAAATATCATTCAGTTATTTTGTAATGTGAGATTTTATTTAGTTGAAATTCATGGCATTTTGCGTAATTTTGATGCTACAGTGTTGGTTTCGTGTGTGGAAGAGTGGCACCGCAGAGAGAGGTGGCAGTTGACAGAAAACCCCAAACAAAAGATGGCGACGTTCGAGGTTGAAATAAAATTGTTGTGGTTCATCTTTGAATCGGCTTTTAATTTCACACCTTCATTTGATCTTACTTGTTTTTTGTTTTAAATAAAACGAACCTTCTTTCACTCCTGAGTGACTCCTGCACTCTTCTTCCTCTGTATCACAGTCACATCATAGTAATAAATTCCACTCGAATGTTGCACTCAAGGAGTGACATCGAGACCCAAATGACGAGTCGAGAAGATTTCAGTCCCTGAATATGAAGTTGTCTTTCAATTGTCATTATCAGTGGTTTTATCCTTAATATAAATACAGTAATTATTTTACCTAAATTTGGGTAAATCGATGATAAATCTTACTTAAATTAAGGTAAAGGACTTACCTAAGGTGATATAATAGGATATGTTAGGATATATATGAAGACATATCAGCCTATAGACTGTGGTTTTTTTTACAACAATTTGCCTTTTTTGCCCACATTTAGGTAAACCGCTGATAAACCGTACTTCATGTAAGGTAAAGGCCTTACCTTGAAGGTTACATAAGGCTATATTAGGTTATATATGGATATGTTAGCCCAGAGATTCAACTCAAACCTTAAACATTAATATGTGCTTTTACCCTTAGAATAATTGGCTTATTTTACCTGAGTTTAGGTAAATCGATGACATGTACTTAAATTAAGGCAAAGAACTTACCCAAAGGTTATAATAGGATAAATAAGGACATATAAGAGGATATATCAGCCTTTCATTGCTCATTTCTCTTCAGTCTTTGCTTGTTTCACATGGGGCCATACGAACGGTTCTATACACAAACACACACATATATAATACTACAAATGGAAGTTGAAGTTTCATAGTGGAAATAACCTTTTCTTTCAGTTTCTTATGAAAACTATAATGTTCTTTCCCACAAATAGGAACATTTTGCAAATTTTTCCTAAATTCTGCAAATTTTTCCAAAATTGTGCCAATTTTACCAAAATTTTGCAAATTTTTCCTAAATTTTGCAAATTTTCCCAAATTTTGCCAATTTTACCCAAATTTTGCAAATTTTTCCTAAATTTTGCAAATTTTCCCAAATTTTGCCAATTTTACCCAAATTTTGCCAATTTTTCCTAAATTTTGCAAATTTTCCCAAAATTTTACAGATTTCTACAAAATTTAAACAAAACTGCTTCTGTGAATTCAATGTAAGAGTAAATTCACTATCACAGAGAATTCAGTGTCACAGTAAATTCAATGTCACAGTGAATTCAATGCAGAGTGAATTGAGTGTCACAGGCCATCGGTGTCAGGTGAACTTATTCTATTAATAGTTATTGTATAACAATACTGGAAGAAAAACTGTTTAATAATAATAATGATAATAATAATAATATTCAAATAATAATAATAGAGTCACTGAGTGAGAGGAGGAGGAGGAAGGCGGCGATGGCGGGGGTGGGGGGGAAGCCCCTTAGGCCGATGTGATTCCTCTTCCTCCTCCTCCACAAGGAAGGACGGAGGCCCTCTTCCTTCTGAAGATTGTGTGTGAGTGTGGGGAAGGTATTGGCCTTACGGGATTGGGATTTGCATGGTTGGGATTGGGACTGATTTTGTTGGTACTGGCATGATTTGGATTTGGATTAGGATAATTGGGATTGGTCTGATTGGGATTAACATTATGGGTTTTTGGATTGGTTCGAATGGGGTTGACATGCTTGGGATTGGGATTAGCATGATTGGAATTTGGATTGGAGTGATGGGGATTGTGATTGGTACTGTCATAGTAGGGATTGGGATTGGCATGATAAGGATTGAGATTGATTTGGGTGGGATTGGTATGATTTGGATTTGTACTGACATGTTCGGGGTTGATGTGATTGGGATTGGCATTATGGGGATTTGGATTGGTATGATTGGAATTTGGATTGGCATGATGGGAATTTGGTCTGATTGGTACTTGTATTGGTATTACGGGGATTGGGATTGGTATGTTTGGGATTGGCATTGATTTGATTGGGATTTGCATGATTTGGATTTGAACTAGCATGATGGGGATTGGTCTGATTGGGATTGGCATGATTGGGATTTGGATTGGCACGATGGGGATTGCTCTGATTGGGACTGACATGACTGGGATTTCGATTGACCTGATGGGGATTGGTCTGATTGGGATTGGCATTACTGGGATTGGTATGATTTGGGATTGGAATTGGCATGGTTGGTATTTGGATTGGCATGATTGGGATTTGGATTGGCATGATGGGGATTGCTCTGATTGGGATTGGCATGACTGGGACTGGTATTGTCATTATGGGAATTTGGATTGGTATGATTGGGATTGGGATTTACATGATTGGGACTGGCATGATTGGTATTTGGATTGGCATGATGGGGATTGGTCTGATTGGTATTGGCATTATGGGGATTGACACGATTGGAATTGGGATTGGCATGACTGGCGTCAGCAAAAAGCGTCGGAAAAACATCAGAAAAAACGTCAGCAAGTGCGGCGATAACATCAGGAATACGTCAGCAATTGTCAGGAGAAAACGTCAGCAAGCGTCGGCAAAAAACTCAGCGAGAGCCGGAGAAACGTCAGCAAATGCCGCAGAAACATCAGGAGAACGTCAGCGTGCATCAGTAAAAAAGCGTCAGCAAAGTCCGAGAAACGTCAGTAGTCGTCGGAAAATGTCAGGAGAACGTCAACAAGTGTCAGCAAGAGTCGAGAAAAGCCGGCAAGTGTCAGCAAAAAGGCCTCCGCAAACGCCGGAGAAACGTCAGCAAGCACTGAGAAGCATCAGGAGAACGTCAGCAATTGTCAGCGAGAGCAGAGAAACGTCAGCAAGTGCCAGCAAAAATGTTAGTAAACGCCGGAGAAACGTCAGCAAGCACAGCGGAAACATCATGAAAACGTCAGCAAGTGTCAGCAAAAAAGTAAGAAAAATCGAAAAACGTCAGCAAAAAACCTCAGCGAGTGTCGGAGAGACGTCAGGAAGCGCCGCAGAAACATCAGAAGAACGTCAGCAAAGTGTCAGTGAGAGCCGAGAAACGTCAGCAAATGTCTGCAAAAGTCTCAGTAAGTACTAGAGAAACGTCAGCAAGCACGGCTGAAACTACAGGCGACAGCAAATGTCAGTAAAAACGTCAGCAAGAATCGAGGGACGTCAGCAAGTGTCAGAGACGTCAGAAAACACGGTAGGATCGCCATGAGAATGTCAGCAAGCGTCAGAAAAAAACGTCAGAAAGTGTCAGCAAAAACCTCTCAATACGGGCTGGAGAAACGTCAGCAAGCACATTAGAAACACCTGGCGGATGTCAACAAAAATGCCAGCAAGAGTCGAGGAATGTCAGCAAGTGTCAGCAAGAGTCGAGGAACACCATCAAGTGTCTGCAAGAGTCATGGAACGTCAGCAAGTGTCAGTGAGAAGCTAGGAACGTCAGCAAGCAAGGTTGAAACGGCAGGCTACAGCAAATGCCAGTAAAAACGTCAGCAAGAGTCGAGGGACGTCAGCATCTGTCAGCAAGGGTTGAAGAACGTCAGAAAGTATCAGCAAAAGTCTCAGTAAGCACCGGAGAAACGTCAGCAAGCACGACAGGAAATGTCAGCAAAAACGTCAGCCTCAGCCACAGCCCATAACACTCTCAGTCGCGGCCCATGAAACTCTCAGCCACGGTCCTTCAATCAAGTAAAAGCCACTGAGGAGGAGGAGGAGGAGGAGGAGGAGGCTAGAGGGCTGCAATTTGGTCTGTCTGATGCCTGGAGGGTGGAGGATCAACAGACCAATTTGCAGCCCTCTAGCCTCCCTCCTCACCAGTAGTTTAATAAGATCTGAGGGCGGACACAAAAAGCGCAGACAGAAAAAGTGCGGACGGAAAAGTGCGGACGGAAAAGTGCGGACAGAAAAAAGTGCAGACAAAAAATGCCGACAGAAAAAGTGGGGACAGAGAGAAATGCGGACAAGAAAAAGTGCGGACAGGAAAAAGTGTGGACAGAAAAAGGTGCGGACAGAAAAAGTGCAGACAGAAAAAAATTCGGACGGGAAAAAGTGCGGAGGGAAAAAGTGGGGACAGGAAAAAGTAGCCTCCAAAGCGTGACATTATTCTGGGCAACATCTATAAATATTACCCCCCAAAAATGTCAATGTCCCCTTTTTGTTTCTTTAATAATCCTGGGATGAGAGAGTGAGTGAGATCACCGCTGTCTGGTGCTACGCCTGACCGCTCTGGTGCTCTGCATGAGAGAGAGAGAGAGGTGGGGGGGAGGGTGGTTTAATTATCATCCAATGTTCAAGGAGGAACTTTGGCTTCATATAAAGGAAAATAGCAAATTTGTATATTTGTAACTACATAAAAAAAAGTCTAATTGCAAGGCTTTCCTATAAAAGAAAGATTCAATTTCCACCATAAACAGAATCTAGAAACAAAATGTTCCTTCTGCCTACATTCATCAACAGTTTATCAACTGTTGAATCATGGCTAGACCTACATACTCTACGAACCAATGGTTTATGCATCAAATTTCATAAACAAAATCTCTCTCTCTCTCTCTCTCTCTCTCTCGGTACACTAGAGGAGACCAGGTTCCATTCCTCGAGAGAGAGAGAGAGAGAGAGAGAGAGAGAGAGAGAGAGAGAGAGAGAGAGAGAGGGGGGGGGTTGTTTTATTCACATTTCAGTCATGTCTTTAAAGGAAAAAGCGACCTTCAGGAAATGTGCAGATTTTACGACAAAAACACGCCATCAACCTGTGTCAAGTTTAGACCATAAAACTTAGACTTCATCATCATTCTCATTCTTACTCTTCAAGATTCGTGTTTTCAGCGCCAGTTTCATTCGAGATTATTAGCAGCAAAAATTATTACAAATGACTTGAATAAAGCATCAAATCGTGACGTTGCAGGCTGCGATAGCCTTCGCACAGGCCTTTAAAAGCCTTCTTCAGTCCTCGTGATAGAAAACTCTTGATACGACACCGACAAGGACACAATGCGCTGCTCGTTATTCCCATTGCTCATCCCAGAGAGAGAGAGAGAGAGAGAGAGAGAGAGAGAGAAGCCTTAAAGAAGGTTAAAAAGGAGCCATGCGAGATGAATCCTGCTGAAAGAAACGCTGCCATCAGGATCTGTCCATTGGCATGAGTACACTGACAGCAAAGAGCTTTTGTTCACCTTTTTTATACAAAACATTTCTCGTCATTTTATGACTGAGAAAAAATATCTGCAGGAAAAAAGGATACAACGAAAATTAGACAAAAAATCGCCGTAATTTTCATTCCAACATAAACTCGAAGGCTACAAGACAGCATCCTACGTTGTCTATCAAGAATCAAGGCTCCAGAGACACGACGTACCTTCTACGTAAAGGTGGCAATCTATTAAGTAGTAATTTAATTTACTTATTATCAGGCAATTTTTAATTAGAGTTCTCGATCTGATTTAGCTGCCATGATGACGTTCATTCTGTTTCTCTTCATCGTATCCTAGGCCCACCCACTGCATAATCTTCATTTCTGAAAGCCTCATAACTTTAGGTTTCTAAAGCACCGTCATATTTTTAGGCCTATGTGCGAACAGTACTTCGGCCTTTCACATCTTGTATGAGTACAGAAGTGAATGAGACCCGATTTAAAATGACTCTAGTGATCATTTCCCCTATGATGTCGAAGACGAATTCTGTGCTACGTCCCACATACTCATGTGGCTGAGTAGGCTGTGAAACACACACTTAGGCCTATAAGCTAAAGTCACTGATGTACTGGGAACTAAATAAACAAAAGTAACAATTCAAGTGGATTACTTTAAACCATTTTTGCTTCACACAAAAAACAAAAACCCGAACCACGTTGTTAAGACGCTCCAAATCCATAATTGAGAGAGAGAGAGAGAGAGAGAGAGAGAGAGAGAGAATAGACCATGGGCCAGTCAGTCCTTTAACATCCAGAAACAAGACCTGCTTATTGGGCTCGTTCATATAATTTTAATAAATACATCTCGACACCCTGTCCTCAATGCAAATCTAAATAATGACTGGTAACCATTATTGGTTAACTATCCAGAATGGTCATGTACAGCCAGGATTATTATGTCTTAATAATATGCAAATACCGTCATCACTGGCCTCCATTCGTAACAACATTCCAAAAAAGCGTATTTCAGCACAGCAGGGGTCCATTCTGAAGCCAATCTAAATTGGCGAATGACCCCGAGGCACAACAAGAGCCATGTGGGTGAACCTAGACCGAGGTGGCTTCCCGAGGAGCACATCGGCCTAGAGATTCTCATCTCATCTCGGCCAGGGTCCTGTTTCAAAGAGGAAAAGTCCAAAGACCACAATGTCAGTCTTGTCTCTCTCGAAATCACTTCTTCCCAAATGACGAAAGGAAACTGCAATTGATGGACTTCAATATTTGAATGATGATTCCTAGTCCTCAGTGAACCTTGAGATGGTCTGTCGTTTCTTTCGATCTGTAATGGCGGGCAGGAAGCAGGACTCTGTCTGGCCGTTCGAAAGACTGACTGACCATTGTCTGCTCTCTCTCTCTCTCTCTCTCTCTTATGGAATTGGAATATTATAACACCACGCTTGAGTCTTTGTTTTTGTTCAAGGGGGAAAAATTAAAAATCTTTAATACTCAAACCACGTTAACCCACCTACCCACTCTCTCTCTCTCTCTCTCTCTCTTATGGAATTGGAATATTATAACACCACGCTTGAGTCTTTGTTTTTGTTCAAGGGGGAAAAATTAAAAATCTTTAATACTCAAACCACGTTAACCCACCTACCCACTCTCTCTCTCTCTCTCTCTCTCTCTCTCTCCCTCCTGCTCAGACAGACTGCGAGAAGGCCAACAGTCTGGGTGAGAGAGGGACTTGAGACCGGCAGGAGCTGAAGAAACTAGATCGACCACCTAGACCTAATACTCTAGTAGTTAGCGTCTAGTTGACGATGACAAGAAATCCCTGACAATCAGTGAATGCTTACAGTAGGCCTGGCGACCCACAGTGAGTGGCAGATAACAAGGCGTTGTCTTGGAAAGCATCAACAGCCACAAATGAGTGCTAAGAAACATGCAACGGCCTTTAGAGGTCTGGTGGGAGTGGCAACGGATATGATAATTCTGCTCCAGAGGAAAGAGAGAGAGAGAGAGAGAGAGAGAGAGAGAGAGTAGCCAGGAATTCACAAACAAACTGAGGGTGGCCAAATATACCTATACATATTTACTGCATAAAGACACAGAAGAAGAAGAAGAAGAAGAAGGAGCGAATCTCTCTGCAAACGCCTGAACATATAAACGTTGTGAAATGGATCTCTCATGAGGCCCACAGAATCTGAAAACTTTCAGGAATAGTGCTGAAAGCAAGATGATGCAAGAATGACTGAAAAACAGTGTGACTATTGCAGAAACCAAGGCCGTATTACACACAGCCTCCATGAGTGAAGAGACAACTGGAATGAATAGCATTCGAGGAGTCCAGTCAAAATGAAAACAGTCGCTCTGCACCAGACTGCCCTGAACACACACGACTGACTTGGTATTCACGCCAAGGAGGGCTGCGGCAGACAGTCTCCTCACCAAATGGAATTTGTGCTTCTTGTTTATTATTCGAGTCACTTTTTTTTAAAGCCAATTTCATTTAAGACAATCAGCAGCCAAAATCATTCCTTAAACTTGATGAAACCTCGAGCCAGGAAAATCTACCACTCGGTAATAGACGCAATCTCGCTTCAAGTTAAAAATAATAATAATAAAACCACAATATTGCAACCCGTTGCACAAGTGAGAAACAATTTTCATGAAAGAAATTCTTTTTATGACAGAGAGAGAGAGAGAGAGAGAGAGAGAGAGAGAGAGAGAGTGTCCAGTAACATGTACAGAAGCACTTCATTATGAGTAAAATAAAGAGCATGTTTCTTTAAACAAACGTCACTCTATTGCACGCGGGTTTTGCCTTGAATGAATGAAAGCACCCTCAGTGATTCCTCCCCTCGTTCCACCCAAGGTCCCTTGGGTATAGCATTCCCGGAACATGGGCGCGGGGTCAAGAGGCAGCAGTGTAAATACCAAAGCGTTGAATCAAAAGGAATCCTGCACCAACAATCTTTCTTTGTCTGGTTTCAACTGCGCGAGAAGGCAGTCAGTCAGTCACTGCTGCTTCAGTGACTGGTGGTCCTGACCATCGCTTCTTCGGGCAGTGGGAAATTCACTTGAGGAAAGTGACCGGTGAACGAATGGGCGCTGTGCATCAAGAAACGCCAAGTGTCTCGGTGACTCTCAGACACAGTCTGTGATACATACACATTGTTGACAATGCGTGTGTATGTGTATCCCATAAGAGAGAGAGAGAGAGAGAGAGAGAGAGAGTTATCTCGGAGCAACTCCTGGTGCGGTCAGTACCAGAACAGCCCCCAATGGATGGCGACTGCCCATGATATTTATGTCACATGACATTTGAATAAAAAAGCAAAATTTCTCATTTTATGCAAATGAATTCTTTTCCCCTGTCTATAAATACACGCACCACTGCATGCCTCTTTTACCACAGGATGCTTAAGAAAACGACCTTCGCAGTGGTTGCTGCCTGAGGAACTTCCCTCATATCTGAAATTCCACCACAAAATGAGCGGAACCGAACTCCGACCCAGAAGAGAATTTCCATCAGGATTCATTCGCAACCGAAACATTCAAGTCCCCTCAACCTGTGGCCTCAGGTTAGTCAGGAATCTACCCGCTGACAGAATCGTCTCAATGCTTGTTATATTAACATCAAAAACTTAACTGATACCTATTCAGTAAGTGAGGAACTTAAGAGCAGTGTAAGTTGGAGATCCCACTCGACTTCGAGGGAAAATGATTTGCTTCTCGTTAAAATAATAAGTTTACGAAGACAAAACGTGGAAGAGTTGTTGGGGAAAAAGATATCCTTCAAAAGAACAAGGAAGGCAAGCGATAATGGAGAGAGAGAGAGAGAGAGAGAGAGAGAGAGAGAGAGAGAGAGAGAGAGAGAGAGAGAGAGAGAGAGAGAGAGAGAGAGAGAGGCTTTAAAGAAGGTTAAATAAGGAGCCACGAGAGCTGAATCCTGCTGCAAGACATGTTGCCATCATGATCTATCCATTGGCATGATTAGGCTGACAGCAAAGCGCTTCTGTTCACCTTTTTAGTACAAAACATTTCTCGTCATTTTATGTCCAAGAGAAGATATCTGCAGGAAAAAAAGGACACAAAGAAAATAGACAAAAATCGCCGTAATTTTCATGAGAACATAAACTCGAAGGCTGCAAGACAGTATCCTACGTTGTCTATCAAGAATCAAGGCTCCAGAGACACGATGTACCTTCTACGTAAAGATGGCAATCTATTAAGTAGTAATTTAATTTACTTATTATCAGGCAAATTTAAATTAGAGTTCTCGGTTTGATTTAGCTGCTATGACGACCTCTTCTATTTTTCTTCATCGAATCCTATTTCCACCCACCCACTGCATGGCTATCATTTGTGATACCATAGTCTGAAAGGGGCCAGCTTTCTAAAGCAACATGTTTTGAGGCCTATGTGGAAACAGTAGGCTACTTCAACTTCCGTATCTTGCTTGCATGGATATAAAAGAGAAAGAGCGCCGATTTAAAATGACTCTCATGATCATTTCCTCTCTGATACCGAAGACGAACTTTTGGCTATGTCCCACATATTCATGAGACACCGTAAAATAC
Source organism: Macrobrachium rosenbergii (assembly GCA_039081455.1). NCBI lineage: Eukaryota > Metazoa > Arthropoda > Malacostraca > Decapoda > Palaemonidae > Macrobrachium > Macrobrachium rosenbergii. The sequence goes on along the minus strand of JANJGK010002537.1, from coordinate 26,778 downwards.
GAAACGCAAACTTAGGCCTATAAGCTTATGTCACTGATGTACTGGAGATTACATATTTAAAACTAAACATTCCAAAGGCTCTCCTGTTTCACAATATTCCAGTTCCATTGAGAGAGAGAGAGGATTTCTAACAAGAGTATTTCAATACATCAAGGTTACATACTGGAGTACATATAATAGACTTAGCAGATGACCCACAGCGAACAACAAGGGAGCAAAGACACATGAATATCGGCCTAGATTTCCGAACTGGATTCTACGTCATTTTCAACACTTCAAAGCCGCGGTGGTGGCCTGTCCTCTGTCGTTTCCAGAAGCGATACCCAACTACAGGGCATACAGGAGTTCCCAAGGGCCCAAGGCACTTTAGTTACCAGCCGCTTTGCAAACCTAGTCCTACTGTGCAGGTTGCCAGTGTCGAAGCCTGAAATCGCCATCATTATCTTTCTATTTGAACGAGTGTGCCGAGAGAATGGTGAATAATTCATTAATTTGTGAATAGTTCAATGAATAATTCATTTACTGATGAATGATTCAAAGAGAAGGAATGTTATTCAGCCTCTGGAGCTGGAAAAACAAAATAAAAAGTTAGCGCGGTTTACGCCTTAACAAATTGGTGTAGATTCGATTTCACTTATTAAAATATATATATCGTTGTAATCCTGATTTAATCCTCTTTCTTGTAAAGTATATTTACAAAGTCTAACACCGGAAATCGAGATGATATTCAGTATGAAAATTCGAACAGTAGCCGCAGTCAGCTGACTTAGACCGTGAAGATTCTCGACTACGTAATAAAGACCAATATGTCTAATGGCCTCATGCTATTCTCGCCCTTATTCCTTCGGTTAATAAGGCCGCTTTCTGATCTTCAGGGTGAGAGCATGTTTCGTTCTGGACTAGGCCTATGTCAGTAGCACAGAGTATACGAAGCGTCTCCGAAACCTTTGACAAACGAGAATAAAATTATTGAACATTATATATATATATATATATATATATATATATATATGTATATATATATATATATATATATATATATATATATATATATATATATATATATATATATATTTGACGAAGTTGTTTCACATCCAAATTTGATTTAAATAAAAGAATTCAATAATTTTCACCATAAACTAAGAAATTACTTTTTGATATCGAATTTGTGGATGAAATCACGAGAAACCATTGACCATTTTTTCGAAAGTATTTGAATGTTGTGGAAGGATTCGAACGCAGGTGACACCTGCTGAGTTTGTGTCTGAGGTCGGTTTTAGCCGTCAATATTTATTCCCATTAATTTATTATTATTATTATTAATAATAATTATTATTATTATTATGTCAAGTCTGTTTATGTAGCAAAAGGGAAAGGTGGCTACGTTCCGAGATATTTGCACAAATGATCAGGGAATGTCCGTCACTTTCTCCACCTCCCCCATTATGCTCTCTGATGCCTTTTGTCTCGTCTTTATGGCATCAATTCCCCCAAACCTATTTGTTACGTGACTTGACAATTGACTTGTGATTGATAAAAAGCTTTGCCCCAAACCCCCACCCCCATAACCATTTGTATTTGATAAAAAAATTAAAAAAAATTTCATCAATAAACAAGAGTAAAGATGTAATGGTGTCTATATGTTGGTCAAAATTCTAAAAAACTGTGAATAAATATGGATTAATGATGACAATAATTCCGCAAAATTAATACTGTCACTCACAGTTCATCATCAACGTGAATAAAAAGAGAGAATGATAATAAGAGTCCTGACAACACTGCGAATAATGATGAATGAAGAAGCAGGTGATTCATGTATATATAAAGAATATTCATTCAAGAATGTTAAGACAACAAAAATGGCTCTGGAAAAAGAAAGGTATTTTCCCTCACCTGATTGTGAGAAGTTCCTTCCTGCCTCGTCTCTTCTCATTCGAGTAAAGTCAGATGCGTCAATCCCTTGACCAGCCGGGGTCATCCACAAGTAGTTGCGGGGGGGGGGGGCGGCAATGTTGGAAGGACTACGCCCGAATTTGCGATTGTAATGCGCTCGAGGATGACACGAGTCGCCTCATCGTCAACTTTGTAAAAACATTGACGTCCTGTCACGACGCTGCTGCTTCTTTATTCAGTAACACCATCATCACCAAGATTATCAGAAGAGGCTAATTATCATCAGTATCACTATCATCTGACCGCGAAACCTCAGCCAAAACAAGCTGGACTTCTGTCACAGAAGCCACCAACGCCAGACATATTTTTCCCTTTTCCCCACACTATGCGGGGCGACGGCCCCCCGGCCACAAACCACACTTCCATAGGATCTACGTTGTCTCAACTCTATACAGCAGCAATACTATTGCTCGATGACTGATAATATCCTCGCCGTTAGCGATAAAGTTGAAGGAACACGGAAACGACTTCCAGAGTCACACCACAATGACAACAAAAGCGCCGGTTGGCCTGACCCTCGCAGCCAACGTCTCTCCGAGTAATATAAATCTGTATAACGGCCCCCAAGAAAAGTGCTTCTCAGAGCAGCTGGCCCACTTCATGGCGCCTAACAATATTATCGATGAAGAAACTGACTCTCCAGAAACAGGGGAGTTGTGACTTGCGTCAGGGAAAACACTCTTTCAATTAAGAGCAATTCGCGACCGTAATAAAGGTGGCGCATAGCGTTATTCTTTATCCACATTTTTAATGAATCCTGGTCCTAACCCGAATTTCGATGGAAGTGGCGCATAACAAGTTTCTCGGCTGATGGACACGTGTGATTTCTACCGTCATTTAGGGAGGAATTATTTTTTTAATTTGGAGAGAGAGAGAGAGAGATTCCACTGTAGTTTGACTGTATATAACCCGGTTCCTATATTCATTTACTTCCAGGTTATAAAACTAAGCCATTCTCCAACTGCCCAAGGAGAACACTTTGACATGCTCAGCTGGTTACTGTAATATAATAATAATAATAATAATAATAATAATAATAATAATAATAATAATAAAGTTGACTGGACACCAGGGAATTGGAAGGAGGACCAAGTAGAGGGACAAAAATAATAATAATAATATAAAAAAAATAATTGTCACTCAGTGAGAGAAGACAGGTCCTTGTTGGGGAGGCGGGGGGAAAGCCTTTTAGGCCGATGTGATTCTTCGTCCTCCTTCGTCCATCGGCTGGTCTTCATAACAAGGAGGCCCTCTTTCTGCAGAGTGTGGGCGTGTTGGTTTGTGTAGGGGGAAAAGGGTTGGGCGGCAAAAGGCTTCAAAAATGATTCAAAATTCAAAACGAACTGATGGCCATCTTCATTAACGTCTCCCTCCAGTTCTCCTGTCCACATCGCTTGATTAGCTCTGACTTCGTCTTCGGCTGTAGCCCATAAACCGTAGCATGAGGCGATCCTTAATTCATTATATCCTTTCGTACTTCCCACTGACCGCTCTCTCTGTCTCTGGACACTTAGACCATCTCTCTCTCTCTCTCTCTCTCTCAATCCAATGAAACCAGGTAAATAAAACCATATTCAATTTTCCAACAGCCTCCATTTCGAATGTCGAATCTGGACCATCTTTTAAATGGATTTAATTTGATTAATGTGAAGCTTTCACTGCTTAAAAACGTCCCTCAGAAACGAGAGAAATGAAACAAAATATCCCATTGTTTATGATATCAAAATATATATCTATCTAAGCGATGTCATGTTGAAAGATCCCGCCATGTCATGTGATTGGAATCTGAATAAAACCGGCCAAATGACAAAGGGGATATTATTTATGGGGTTTTCCAGGTGAAGTCTCGACTGACATTGAACAGGTCATTAAACTCTATACTTCGGCGAGCAGGTCGCACCTGTGACCATTTAAGGGGCGGGGGGAAGGTGCCTTACCCCCCTTTCATTGTACGCCGTCAGTAACAGTTGCTGCTGTCCATTGGATAAGTCTGAGAGCCTTCCTTTGCTAAAGATAGAGAGAGAGAGAGAGAGATTGAGTGTGTGTGTGTGTGTGTGTGTCTACGGAACTGCTCCCCAAGAGTAAACCGATTTTTGGGGAGGACGAAACGCCAGCAACCCTCTCCACCACCGCTTCCTCCCCCGCCATCCCCAACACCCGCCTCGAGCGGCTGGACTGAGAATCGGGCGGGAACTTTATATAAGCTTCTCATAGTTCAGGTTGATGTTCATTTCCTTCGCTGAATTATTATATTATTATTATTATTTTATATTATATTAAAATTAAGGTGAATACGGCAATCACACCCTCCCCACCCCCCACCCCTGAATATCTGATTGATAGCCATGACTCCTTTTCCCTCAGATGGAGAAGGAGAGGGAGGGAGACAGACATGAGAGAGAGAGAGAGAGAGAGATATTGTGCCCCTCTTGAGGAAATCAGCCGATAAAAGAAGAAGAAGAAGAATCACAGAGGCCGATAATAACTTACCCGCCATGACCTCTCTCTCTCTCTCTCTCTCTCACTGACGCTTGCAAGACTCACGCTCACTGATGCTCATTAGACTGACACATGCAAGACTGACGTTCACTGACGCCCACAAGAGTGACGCTCGGAAGACTGACTCTCGTTAGACTGACACATGCAAGACTGACACTCACTGACACTCATTATACTGACACATGCAAGACTGATATTCACTGATGCTCGTTAGACTGCCTTCTGCAATGATAATGCTCACTAACGCTCGTTAGACTGACGTATGCAAGACTGATGCTCAGTGAGGCTTGTTAGACTGACACTTGCAAGACTGACGCTCATTAGACTGGTGCTCATTAGAATGACGCTCGCAAAACTAACATTCACTGATACTCATTAGACTGACACATGCAAGACTGACATTCACTGATGATCGTTAGACTGACGCCCGCAAGAGTGACGCTCGTTAGACTGATGCTTGGAAGACTAACTCTTGTTAACTAACACACGCATGCAAGACTGACAACTCGCTGATGCTTATTAGACTGACACAATGCAAAACATTCACTGACGCTCGTTAGACTGCCTTCTGCAATGATGACGCTCACTAATGCTCGCTAGACTGAGGTATGCAATGATGATGCTCGCTAATGCTCATTAGACTGACATATGCAAGACTGACGCTCAGGAAGGCTTGTTAAACTGACGCTCTCAAGAATGATGCTCGCAAGACTGATGCTCATTAGATTGATGCTTGTTAGACTGACCCCCGCAAGTCTGATAATCATTACACTAACACTCACTAATGCTCGCTAGACTGACAATCGCAAGACTGACTCTTGCTAGACTGCAACTCGCAAGACAGACGCTCTTTAGACTGATGATCATTAATCTGACACTCTTTAGACTGATGCTCCAAAGATTGATGGTTGTTAGACTGACACTTGCAAGACTGATGCCCTCAAGACTGACGCTCACTCACACTCTTTCTCTCCCTCAGTTGCCTTATTATTATTATTATTATTATTATTATTATTATTATTATTATTAAAAGTGGTTGTAATGACGTCATCGCATTACATAGGAAGAAAAAGCATATTTTTCCTTACTTTTCTTATTTCCTCACTTGATGACGTCATCGGAGAATCTGAGGATGTCCTTCCCCTGACAAAGTTGCTCCTAAGGAGCGGTTCCCCTAGGGCACTTTGGGTCCCCTCAGCATTGTGGTTCAGGCCTTCTTCAGGCCGCTTCCCTAACCTGGCAGGAAACCTGCCTACCTCCAGGGAAGCAGCCTCTGAGGAGGATCTTCCCCAGTCAAGGCTGCCTTCAAGGGAAGGCATCCTTAGGGCGCCTTGGGACCCCTCTGCCTTGTGGTTCAGGCCCTCCTCAGGCCCGCTTCCCCAGCCTGGCAGGAAACCTGCCTACCTCCAGGGAAACAGCCTCTGAAGAGGATCTTTCCCAGTCAAGGCTGCCTTCAAGGGAAGGCTTCCTTAGGGCACCTTGGGACCCCTCTGCCTTGTGGTTCAGGCCCTTCTCAGGCCCGCTTCCCCAGCCTGGCAGGAAATCTGCCTACCTCCTGGGAAACAGCCTCTGAAGAGGATCTTTCCCAGTCAAGGCTGCCTTCAAGGGAAGGCTTCCTTAGGGCACCTTTGGACCCCTCTGCCTTGTGGTTCAGGCCCTCCTAAGGCCCGCTTCCCCAGCCCGGCAGGAAACCTGCCTACCTCCAGGGAAACAGCCTCTGAGGAGGATCTTTCCCAGTCAAGGCTGCCGTCAAGGGAAGGCTTCCTTAGGGCACCTTGGGACCCCTCTGCCTTGTGGTTCAGGCCCTCCTCAGGCCCGCTTCCCCAGCCTGGCAGGAAACCTGCCTACCTCCAGGGAAACAGCCTCTGAAGAGGATCTTTCCCAGTCAAGGCTGCCTTCAAGGGAAGGCTTCCTTAGGGCACCTTGGGACCCCTCTGCCTTGTGGTTCAGGCCCTCCTCAGGCCCGCTTCCCCAGCCTGGCAGGAAACCTGCCTACCTCCAGGGAAACAGCCTCTGAAGAGGATCTTTCCCAGTCAAGGCTGCCTTCAAGGGAATGCTTCCTTAGGGCACCTTGGGACCCCTCTGCCTTGTGGTTCAGGCCCTCCTCAGGCCCACTTCCCCAGCCTGGCAGGAAACCTGCCTACCTCCTGGGAAACAGCCTCTGAAGAGGATCTTTCCCAGTCAAGGCTGCCTTCAAGGGAAGGCTTCCTTAGGACACCTTGGAACCCCTCAGCCTTGTGGTTCAGGCCCGCTTCCCCAGCTTGGCAGGAAACCTGCCTACCTCCAGGGAAGCAGCCTCTGAGGAGGATCTTCCCCACTCAAGGCTGCCTTCAAGGGAAGGCTTCCTTAGGGCACCTGGGACCCCTCAGCCTTGTGGTTCAGGCCCTCCTCAGGCCCGCTTCCCCAGCCTGGCAGGAAACCTGCCTACCTCCAGGGAAGCAGCCTCTGAGGAGGATCTTCCCCACTCAAGGCTGCCTTCAAGGGAATGCTTCCTTAGGGCACCTTGGGACCCCTCAGCCTTGTGGTTCAGGCCCTCCTCAGGCCCGCTTCCCCAGCCTGGCAGGAAACCTGCCTACCTCCAGGGAAGCAGCCTCTGAGGAGGATCTTCCCCACTCAAGGCTGCCTTCAAGGGAAGGCTTCCTTAGGGCACCTGGGACCCCTCAGCCTTGTGGTTCAGGCCCTCCTCAGGCCCGCTTCCCCAGCTTGGCAGGAAACCTGCCTACCTCCAGGGAAGCAGCCTCTGAGGAGGATCTTCCCCACTCAAGGCTGCCTTCAAGGGAAGGCTTCCTTAGGGCACCTGGGACCCCTCAGCCTTGTGGTTCAGGCCCTCCTCAGGCCCGCTTCCCCAGCCTGGCAGGAAACCTGCCTACCTCCAGGGAAGCAGCCTCTGAGGAGGATCTTCCCCAGTCAAGGCTGCCTTCAAGGGAATGCTTCCTTAGGGCACCTTGGGACCCCTCAGCCTTGTGGTTCAGGCCCTCCTCAGGCCCGCTTCCCCAGCCTGGCAGGAAACCTGCCTACCTCCAGGGAAGCAGCCTCTGAGGAGGATCTTCCCCACTCAAGGCTGCCTTCAAGGGAATGCTTCCTTAGGGCACCTTGGGACCCCTCTGCCTTGTGGTTCAGGCCCTCCTCAGGCCCGCTTCCCCAGCCTGGCAGGAAACCTGCCTACCTCCAGGGAAGCAGCCTCTGAGGAGGATCTTCCCCAGTCAAGGGTGCCTTCAAGGGAATGCTTCCTTAGGGCACCTTGGGACCCCTCAGCCTTGTGGTTCAGGCCCTCCTCAGGCCCGCTTTCCCATCCTGGCAGGAAACCTGCCTACCTCCAGGGAAGCAGCCTCTGAGGAGGATCTTCCCCACTCAAGGCTGCCTTCAAGGGAAGGCTTCCTTAGGGCACCTTGGGACCCCTCAGCCTTGTGGTTCAGGCCCTCCTCAGGCCCGCTTCCCCAGCCTGGCAGGAAACCTGCCTACCTCCAGGGAAGCAGCCTCTGAGGAGGATCTTCCCCAGTCAAGGCTGCCTTCAAGGGAAGGCTTCCTTAGGGCACCTTGGGACCCCTCTGCCTTGTGGTTCAGGCCCTCCTCAGGCCCGCTTCCCCAGCCTGGCAGGAAACCTGCCTACCTCCAGGGAAGCAGCCTCTGAGGAGGATCTTCCCCACTCAAGGGTGCCTTCAAGGGAGGGCTTCCTTAGGGCACCTTGGGACCCCTCAGCCTTGTGGTTCAGGCCCTCCTCAGGCCCACTTCCCCAGCCTGGCAGGAAACCTGCCTACCTCCAGGGAAGCAGCCTCTGAGGAGGATCTTCCCCACTCAAGGCTGCCTTCAAGGGAAGGCTTCCTTAGGGCACCTTGGGACCCCTCTGCCTTGTGGTTCAAGCCCTCCTCAGGCCCGCTTCCCCAGCCTGGCAGGAAACCTGCCTACCTCCAGGGAAGCAGCCTCTGAGGAGAAACTTCCCCAGTCAAGGGTGCCTTCAAGAGAAGGCATCCTTAGGGCGCCTTCGGGCCCCTCTGCCTTTTGGTTCAGACCCTCCTTATCCCTACTTTTCGAATATGACACGAAACCTCCGAAGGCTTCAAGGAGACTCGAAGGATTTCGGAGCTTGCTTCTGGAGACTCTGAAGTTGGAATTCCACTGAGCTCTAGCGCTGGGGGCATCCGCGAATGGCTCTTCTTCTCTCTAGCCCTTCCTCCAGTAGCTGAGACCGAAGGATTCTGAAGCACTTTCAAGGAGAGACTCCGAAGGTTTTAGGCCATTTCAGCATCGCTGTAACCACTCCTTTGCTTTCCTTTCCTGATATACATGGCGTTTCTCTCGTGCCTCCAGGAACTGGAGACTGACTGAAGGAAGGATTCCAAGACGGCGAAAAGTCCTCCGGATTCCTACGAGACTTCACAGATCTGTTGATCCAAATGGTAATTCTGGCATAACGAATCTCCTCTCTGTCTCTCTATGTCTGTCTCTCGCTCTCTCTCTCTCTCTCTCTCTCTCTCTCTCTCTGCTTTCTTCTCGTGAAAGTCCTCGAAAGTCTCCATTCCAGGGTCCTCCTCTCCTCCTGATTCCTTCCCGTGCTTATCTCGAGTGCAGAACTTAGTTCGAAACGTAACAGTATTGAAAAGATTCTCGCTTCATAAATCGCCGAAGGCTGCAACGTCGACTCTATTCTGCTCCTCCGCCATGTAGTCCATATTTCCGTGAGCATAAAACTGTTCACTGAATTCATCTGTATAAATCTTCGCCTTGTTTTTAATCGGATTTTGTTTCCGGAGACTGAAATTTGCATTTTTCTGAGCCGTAGCAACTCTGGGCGCATGCGCCAATGATTTTTCTCTCTCTCGCCCTTTCAGGAGCTGGGAAATTTTTGAAACTTTTAGATCATTCCAGCATCGCCTTCGTAGTCAAATATGATCAAATTTTCATTTATTGTAGAACGAAACCAAACAGCAGTTTTAAAGACATTTTCCTAAATCATTTTTGCCCCAAGTTGAATACATTTAAGAAGTAAAGAACGTGATTGTATATCATCAAGAGGAAGGAATAATTATCAAATATTGATAAATATGAAATATTTCTTCTTTCACATGAACTCCTCAACATTCTTTGGAAGCTTCAGCTTCAAGTCAATGGCCCCTTTAGTGGGCTTCTTGTTCCATATGAATAGGGTTCTTTTTTATCTTCTAAATATAATAATAATAATAATAATAATAATAATAATAATACCGTATGCAGTATCACCTAATATATGGGGAGACGTCTCTTAGACTTCCTCCTATTGAAGGTGTCTATATCATGTGTTAAGTGTTTATAGATCACTTTCAATAGAGACGACTCACTTTCTGTGGCCATGCTTGATTTGGGAGGCATCCCAGTCGTGGTCACTTCACTACAAAGTGTGGTCGGTGGATCTGTGTCTCTTCTGAACAGTCACCCACAGGAAGGGGTGGCTTCTCTCTCTCTCTCTCTCTCTCTCTCTCTCTCTCTCTCTCTCTCTCTCTCTCTCTCTCTCAGAATTTCTTACATTTTTTCTGATATTTGTAAGAAGAAATTCTGGCTCTTTGCCTTGTTGCAATTATTATTATTATTATTATTATTATTATTATTATTATTATTATTATTATTATTATTATTATTATTCACATGTGTTCGTCATTATTTTTCCATGATATCATTTAACATATGGATTCACCGACACAAATAATGTTTCTGCTGTTCAATAAAAAGTCAGAGACAGATAGATAGATAGATAGATAGAATATGTAATGAGCATTTCACGAATGGCTCTCTCTCTCTCTCTCTCTCTCTCTCTCTCTCTCTCTCTCTCTCTCTAGTCCTCAGTTCACATATACAGTAAATACCCCATTAACATAGCATCATTTGACCTTGCTATTTTGACGTATATAAATTGTGCACTATGATAACACTCTGAGAACGTGAAATGAAATGATTGCAGGTCTTTCTCACAACCTTATTTTGTAGGTTAATCAAATGGGTACAAATATAGCAATTGCTTATAGTCTTGATTCAGTTTCATTTATAGGAAACTAAACTGTGTAGGTCATGTGATTATAGGGGTTAATAATAATGTGTTCAAAGGCTATATTACATTGCATTTTGAGTTCATTTTCATTCCTCTAATCTTAAGAAGCGACCAATGGGACTTTTCCATTCAGAAAACTGTATCAAAACAAAGTATGAAATCAGATTTCAGTTTCGTCTTCAAGTCTCCGTATACTCTAAGGCGGCCACGTGGTCACCATGAGGTCCTTCTCCACCAAAAAATGTACAGCAATTTCAACTATAAGCAAGTCGTTATCGCCACCTATTGGCCACCTAAGAAAATCAGAGCAAGTGGACCACTGCATCTTCCAAGATGGGCGTGAAATCTACCTAATTATCTCTATGAGAAGCTTTCCCTCATTATATAAGATGATAATTGTGTTGAGATAACTAAATAAAATACCAGCTGGGAATAAATCATTCATAAAAAGAAAAATGAGACGAGAATCATAGACGACATGAAGAAGAAGAAGATCCAGGCACACCAACTAATCAGATTCAACACCGCATTTTGAACAGCAATATCACAGCTCTCAGCATCAGACAACTGAATAAAAAAGTCATTGATTTCAAAATGAGATTTCTGAACTGACTACAGACTACTTGGAATGATAAAGTATCTTGAGCCCACCTGCTTTAAAAGCCGCATAGATTGGCAGTTCCGACAACTCTGCACTTACTGTTCGTAGACAGAACGATCGTGGCGTGTTTTACCCCGACCCCAAATGCATGCGGGGGACAAAGTCATGCCTTTAACAGTCTCCATTTCTGGGGAATGGTGGAGGGGGGTTGAGGAGTAATCTTGTGAAAATAAACATATAAGTACAAAGAATGATGTATCATCATTTACATAATAAAAATCCTTCAAGATCAACAAACTACATTGTTAGTGTTGAAGATATATTCTTAATATTCATCATAAGCAGATCACATATAGATTCTTCCTCGACTCACCTGCTGAAACTGATGTATTTCTGCTTCATTATTTTATGAAACCAAAATATCTGAGAACCTTCAGGCAATGTCTAAGGTAGGAAGGACTGTACGTGGTTGCAATGAGAATAGGAATTTGCTCAGGGCGGTTGGAATGGAGCATATGATGGCAGCAACAAATATTGGAAGAATCATATCTCCTATTTTACACAAATTGCAGAAAAATTAAAACTTTTCCAACTTGAAAATAACTATAACTCAATATTAATTCCAGTCTGAGAGAATTCATTGATATTACTGAATGAAAAATCTTTTTCTCATTAATTACTGAGAATTGCCATTCATTAATTTAACATTATGTAGAGGATTAAGGCATAAATGCTTTGATTGTGGGAGCATAATGGTAGGACTCATCAATATTCTGCAACTGCAGTGTGTATTCGTCACTGGCGGGCTAATAAGTTTCGTTTTATCCAGTTCGAAAGGAGATTCAATTAGCCTTAGGAACAAATCCTTAGGCTATAGCCTCCGTAGGGAGTGGGGGACCGCCTAGTGCCATCATTGAACCTCACGATGTGCACTGTAGGCATTACTAAAGGTGCTTTGCATTGTCCCTCCCACGGTCCCTAGCTGCAACCCCTTTCATTCCTTTTACTGTACCTCCATTCATATTCTCTTTCTTCCATGGCTTGCTATCCACCCTCTCCTAACGATTATTTCAAAGTGCAACTGCTTTGAGGTTTTCCTCCTGTGACACCTTTCAAACCTTTCCACTCTCAATTTCCTTTCCAGCGCTGAATGATCTCATAGGACCCAGTGCTTGGCCTTTGGCCTAAATTCTACATTCCTTCCTCAGGCTGTAGCTTTGCTTTCTGACGAATCTTGGTCTGATTGCAACATTGCAGCATTGCAAGGGCATTGAAACATGTTGCAAATTCTCATGTATTTTCGTGATCAGAATGTCAGCATATTGCATTTGTCCAGTTTGAAGGAAAAGTTTGTTTGCCAAGAGAAAAAATCCCAAAGCTACAGCCTTGCTGTTTTGGCGACGTATGCTTTGCTTGAAACATTCTTATTGCAGGGAAAGTGCAATACATTGCAACGTCATATGCATGTTCGTCATTGGGAGAACATTAGGCTGCGTTCTATTCCAAAAAGGAGTAATTGGTTTGCTCCCAGAAAACATCATAATAAGGTTGCTATTTTGCATTTTTTTATTGCTTGCAACATTGCCATATTGCAAGGTATTGAAACATATTGCAAACTTCCATGAATATTCGTCATTAGAAGAACACTCATTTGTATTTTATCCAGTTTGAAGGAAAAATCGTTGTGGCCCCTCAAAAAGTGCCAAAGGCTCCAGTCTTGGTATTTTGATGAATTTTGCAGGACCTCCTGCAACACTGCAATAATGCAAGAGAGTTGCAATAGACTACAATTTTAACTGCATTTTTCTTTGCCTTTCTTTAGTCTGAAGCAAAATGTGGTTCATTCCCCAAAAACACCCTCACTGTCTTGCTAGTTTTATTGTTGTGAGTTTGTTTGCAACCTTGCTGTATTGCAAGCAAATTGTGATTTCGAATGCATATTTGTCATCAGAGTTCCAGTAGACTGCCTTTTATTCAGTTCAAAGCTTCAAAATTTGCTTTTGAACTCCCAAAATCCAATGGACTTCATTTTATGCAATTTCAAGCAAAATTTCTTTGTTCCTTTAAAAAACGTAAGGCTGTAGACCTGATATTTTCACTAATTTAGCTTTGCTTGCAACATTGCAGTATTGCAAACCTATTTTAATAAAAGCGAGTTATGCATGCATGCAAGCCATTTAAGGCCCAGTACACCGCATTTTATCCAGTTTCAAAGTAAAGATGGTTTGCTCCCAGAAAAAATCCTTGCTTTCAGCATTGCCTGTTGCCAGCTAATTGCAAAACATTGTAATTTCGAAAGCATTCATCATTAGAAGCCAAAAAACATCCATTTAGAAGGGAAGATTGTTTTGCTATTTTATACTAATTTTGCAATAATTGCAACAATACCTCATTATCCCTAATATCATCATATTTCACATTGCACCTCCATCTGCAACATTGCAGTGAGGGCGGATGTTTGTTGTCCTTTATAGGAGTCTTCTGGGATGGAGATTCCTTCATCAAATGATTGCATGGCATCTTCAGGCCCTTCTTTGGTAAGGCAATGATTTGGGTATACATATCGGAGTTATTCATTTGTCTTGATTCAGTTTCATTTCAATGAAACTAAACTGTAATGATCATGTGATTACTGGAAGTTATCATGTGTTCAAAGGCTATATTACATCACATTTTTTTGCTGATTAAACGAATGATAATTGAGACATTTCCATTCATTATCTCAGAAAATTGTATCAAAATAATGAATGAAACCGGATTTCAGTTTCGTCTTCAATTCTCCTTTATACTCTAAGGCGGCCACATGGTCCCCACGCGGTCCTTTCTTCACCAAAAAATGTACAGTAATTTTGACTATAAGCAAGTCGTGAACGCCACCTATTGGTCCCCTAAGAAAATCAGCGCAAATGAACAACTGCATTTGCACAGATGGGTGAGGAAACCAGTTAGATTATTCTTATTCCCATCTTTTTCTCATAATCTAAAATGATGAGTCTTTAGGGATAAGTAAATTCACCTTCAGCTGGAAATGAGGATTTCATGTAAGGGAAAAATGACCCGAAATTCATTGTAAGGGAAGACAATGAAAACCAACTTGCCTACAGTCCTCCCCCAGAGCGAAAATGCCGCCGCCCGTCATGGACGATATGAAGTCCCAGGCATACCAACAAAATGAAATTTAACATCGTATTTCGGACAAGAACACTGCAGCAGTTCTGAGCATAGAATGATCGAATCAAAAGTGAATATATTAAATTCAGGTTCCTGAACTCACTACAGACTGCGTGAAATACCAAACTGCCTTTAATTCATCTGCTTTTAAAGCTGCACAAGAGATTGGCAGTCCTGACAACCCTTCCGTTGCTGTTCGTTGGCATGAAGAAGGTCCTTCCTGCCATGTTTCACTCTGACCAAACACATGCAGGAAACAAATACATACTTTTAACCATTTTTTACGGGATATTCTTCGAAAATAAGCATACCCCATATCATTCAAGAATAACAAACCATATTTAAAATGTTTAAGATAAATGATCAATATTCATCATAAACAGATCATATACAAATGCTTCCTTAATTCAACTGCAGAAATCGATGTGGAAAGGAATAATCATTTTATGAGACCAAATGATCTTCGAATTATTGGGCAATGCTTAAGGTAGGAAGGACCACCGGGGTAATACGAATGAACGGATGAAGTATAGTAATGATGACTGAAACATGTTGAAATAATACATTTTTTTCCCAAGCAAATTACTTTAAAATATAAACATTTCCAGCTTCAAAATGCCTATAACTTAACTTTAATTTCATTCTGAAAGAGTTGACTGACAATATTGAGAGCAAACTTTCTTTTTATTCTTCCTGATAACTGAGAAATGCCGTCCATAGGTTTGACATCGTTGAGAGGACTGAGGCAAAACTGTTCTGATTGCGGCAGCCTTCTGCTCTGAATCAGTAGCTTTATGCAGCTGCGACTGCAGTGTGCATTCGCCCCTGGCTGGCCAAGAAGCTGCCTCTTTTCCAGTTCAAAAGAGGAATCAGTTTGGCTTGCGAAGAGATCCTGAGGCTGCAGCTTTGCTTCCTGACGAATGTGACGGAGGTGAGAAAAGGACTCGTTACTAAACACGACACAAACATCACGATAATTATACTGAGCAATGTCTCTGAGAGATACATTACGATACGAACGCCTCCATTCGGCGACATTTCCCAAGCATCAGTCCCTTTTTTTTTGTTTTTGTCTTTATCTTTCCGTCCCGTTCTCATTGCTGCTGCTTGGGTTTGTCACGGATATTATGCGCTATACATTTTACACATTTCATTCATTATTTAGGTTGTAAAACAACCTCCCTCTTCCCCCCACCCCCTTCACCAAAGAGCTTCCTAAATGCCTGCTTCAGTCACCTTCCACGTACGGACGGGACAAAGGAAAATGAATTTACATGAATTGCAGGGAACTTGCAAGATGCAGAAAAGATCGTGATGCAGACATCATACATTTTATACATTTCATTATACACCCATTACGTTGTAAAATACGGCCCCCCCCCAACCAAAGAGCTTCCGGAAGGCCTGCGTCAGGTGATGCAATGCGTCGCCTCTGCTGTTGCAGTGAGTGACGTCACCCCTGTTGTTCGAAATTCTTGGGTTCGAGCTTGAAGGTTCGAGATTCCGGGTTCGAAATTCGAGGTTCGAGGTTTGAAATTTGGGGTTCAGGATGCGGGAATCGAAATTCGAGGTTCGAGATTCGGGTTCGAAAATCGAGCTTTGAGTTTTAAGGTTCGAAATTCGAGATTCTGAATTTTGGGTTCGAGCTTGGAGGTTCGAAATTCGAGGTTCAAGGTCCAAAACCAATGTTCGAAAATCGTGTTTCCAAATTCGAGGTCCGAAATTGTTGTTCGAAAATCTGGATTCGAAATTCGAGGTCCGAAAATCGGGGTTCGAAATTCGAAGTCCGAAAAACGGGGTTCAAGGTTCGAAAATTTGGGTTCGATATGGGGTTCGAAGTTCGAGGTTCGAAATTCGAGGTCAGAAAATTAGGGTTTGATATTCGGAATTCAAGATTTGGAAGTCTGGGTTCGAAATTCGAGGTTTGAGATTGGAGGTTCGAAATTCGAGGTCTGAAAATTGGGGTTTGAGCTATGAGGTTCAAGATTCGAGGTTTGAGCTTGGAGAATCGAAATTCGAGGGTCGAGCTTGGAGGTTCGAAATTCAAGGTTCGATCTTGGAAGTTCAAAATTCGACCTTGTAGGTTCGATATTCGAGGTCTGAAAATTGGGGTTTGAAATTCGAGGTTTGAGCTTGGAGGTTCGAAATTCGAGGTTCGACCTTGTAGGTTCGACGTTCGAGGTCTGAAAATTGGGGTTCGAGCTTTGAGGTTTGATATTCGAGGTTTGAGCTTGGAGGATCGAAATTCGAGGTTCGAGCTTGGAGGTTCGAAATTCGAGGTATAAAAATTGGGGTGCGAGAGTTGAGGTTCGTAATTCGAGGTTCGAGCTTGAAGGTTCGAAACCCGAAGTCCGAAAATCAAGATTCGGGCTTTGAGGTTCGAAATTCGAGGTTTGATCTTGAAGGTTCGAAATTCGAGTTTCGATCTTGGAGGTTTGAGACTTGAGGTCTGAAAATCGGGGTACGAAATTCGAGGTTCGAGCTTTGAGGTCAGAAAATTGGGGTTCGAAATCGGAGACTGAAGGTCGGTGGGGTCCAGCAGGGTGGTACCCATACCCTCCTCCACGGACCCCCAGCCCTACAGTTTAAGCCAGACATTAATTCTATTTACCCTCAATAATAATAATAATAATAATAATAATAATAATAAAGGGACAAAGTTCCCGCGTAGCGCTCTGGCAAGTTGCTCTGTAAGGGGAAGGGGGAGGGTGTCCACCCCACAGGGAAAGGGGTAGGTAATCCACACTGTAGGAGGAGGAGGAGGAGGGGGAGGAGGAGGAGGGGGTTGAGGTGGAATCCTAACTCCTCCTGCAGTGTGTGATGTGAAGTCTAGAGGAGAAGCCATTTTCCTCAGAAGACGCCTTTTCTGTGGTTTCAAATAAGCTGAAGAAACGGTTTTTCTATGATCAATGGAACATTAGGCCTACTATTGGTCTGCCTTGTATACAGCCTGTGGCCGTCAAAGGTGTCAGATATTATTATTATTATTATTATTATTATTTAAAAAGATGTATTGTACTTTTGAAAAGAAATTGCTAATAAAAAAATTGGGCGCCTAATGCAGCCGTTTTGTGGGCGTTTATGCGAAAACAGGGAACTCGGCCTCTGGGGGATGAAGCGGAGTTGGCCGTGGGGAGGGAGAGAGAGAGAGAGAGAGAGAGAGAGAGAATTTGTATAAAATTATCCGTCAAAGAGGAACTAACTGATAACAGATCACGAGAGCTACCGCTTGAAAAAGAAAAAAAAAAAAGGCTGCAGCGGCACAACGAGTGATGCAAAAAGCAGCCTTTTTGGTGCCTAGAATAGGGGCGACGTCACCTTTGGCCATTTGTACATATACGCCTCTCTCTCTCTTCCGCTCCTCTCGGGAGGAGGGTCTTATTGGAAAGTCATGTGATGCAGGTTTGCTCTTTCTGAAACAAAGGAGACAAATGATGATATTATTATTATTATTATTATTATTATTATTCGGTAGCTGAAACCTGTTCATATATATGGAGCAAGAAGAAGCCCACCACAGGGGCCACTGACTCGAGATTCCAAAAGAAGCTTCCAAAGAATATTTTGAGGTGTTCCTTAGAAGGAAGGAGGCAGGGGAAGGGAACGAAGGGAAATACAGAAAGAAGAGAAACTATTTATTCAACAAAAAATAAATTAGTAAATAGATAAATAGATAAAAATGTATCAAAATGGAAGAAGAATAGTATTAGGTTAGTAATGCACTGCATTTTCGCTTGAACTTCTGAAGAAGAAGAAGTTCCAGTCGCACCCTTCCTCTTTCTGTTCGTGCAGAGCGTCATAGGCCTACTCTTTTAAGGTGTCGTTCATGCATTTGTTAGGTGGTACTTTATGGCTTTAGTTGATTTTGTTTTTCTAGGAAAATAAAGCTTTTGGTCACATCTCACAGCCATTTGGTCTACAGTTCATCGGTTACAAATTATGAAATTGAACGGAAGCTTCATCGGCTATATATTGGGAATGCAGATTTTTTACAAAGTTCAGAAGAAATCGTATATATCCCCCAAATTCACTGAATTATATGTTATAATGAATTAATTATAAATGTACAGATACATCTGGTTTTATAACCACAGTTGAAGACAATAGGCCTACAATGTTACGGTTACAGCATTTGTTAACTTTGTATTGGAGTTAGATACTTATTATTGCAAATTCTCTCTCTCTCTCTCTCTCTCTCTCTCTCTCTCTGTTCTCCATTAATTTATTTAAGTTTGGTTTGACTTTTTCACTGAAGTGGGAAAAATAGGAAAGTCGAGGCAGTTTTTGACAGAGAGAGAGAGAGAGAGAGAGAGAGAGAGAGCACATTCAGTGTTGGGGAGAAAGAGGAGAGAAAGAGTGAAAGTGAAACAGCACCGTCCAGAAACCGTCATGACACGACAGCCAATAATCATTTTATTCTTCGTCGTCAGACTTTCAGAGACTTTGGATCCGAACGACGATTTTCGGCGCCTTGTGGCGCCTGTCCCGATTTCCTTTCATAATCGACTTTGGTTGATTCCATAGAATCAGTCTCCGAATCCCTGAAGAAGGAATTCCGTTGCCTGTCCTCGAGGGATTTGTCCTGGAGAGAGACTGAACAGAAGAAGGAAGCATTCCGATCTCACTAGACTTAGCGAGATTATTTTGCTTTCTAGCCTCGCACCTGCCCCTGCAGATGGCGGCTTCTTCTTGCGAGGCTTCTTTCTGTTTTTAATTCAAATCAGGTCTTGGCTCACTGAGGCCTGTCCGAGGCTAGACGTCCTCCAGCACAGGGTGATTGGGTGCCGGGCGAGGCTAGAATGACCTCAGGGTGGCTCAAAAGAGAAAAATACGAAGACTGCGTTCGTAAGCAAGATTTTGGTCCTGACTTCAACTTGACACATATAAATATCACTGCACTTGTCGTTGATAGAAGTAACCGGGAATGAAATGATTCATAATTAAGTGTTCTTACCAATGACTTTAATAAAGTATTAAAGTAAAGACCACCTTGTGATATAATATATGGTCTGTTGACTGCATAGGAAGACGAAGGCAAAGACGCGGCTTCATGCTCAAATAAACCAACAACAGGTGATGAATGAGGCTGGTTTAAGAGAGGCCTAGAAGAAGAAGAAGAAGACCTAGGCCTATGTTATAGTGGGCAGCACAGACCATTTAACAATTGATTGATTGATTGATGATTGATTGTCTTTGTCAGATGGCTAATGGTGTCTGTGTACACAGTAGATTTGTGTTTTTATTATGTCAAGATTGGCTTTATGCCAACACATTGGTTCACCTGGGGACTTTCGTATGACAGAGAGTGAGAGAGAGAGAGAGAGGAGAGAGAGAGAGAGAGATATGATCTTCACTCAGATATCGTTTATTTTCTTCCACTTCATTTCTCATTTGTTATTTGGTCTTTCTCTTTCTTTCGTTCGCTCCCTGAATTGGAGCAGCGTTTAATCGAGAGAGAGAGAGAGAGAGAGAGAGAGAGAGAGAGAGGCTGCATTACCAACACTGTCGAGCAGCAAAAGCCAAATACTTAGTTCTCCCCATCAAGTTATTTATTGTAGAATTCTTGTTCAAATCAGTATACAGACATTATTCTGGTGTCCGTCACTTACAGCATTTACAGTGCTAAGTCATAGTGTCCAAACAATCAATTCCTGTTCATGAATCAGAAAGGGGCTCAACTTTGCACTATCACAGCTCGAGGAGGCGAGAGAGAGAGAGAGAGAGAGAGAGAGAGAGAGAGCCTGCCTAGACCTATTCCAGTAAGCACAGACTGACTTTAGCTTAGTTTGTATTGGTGGCGATATTAATTTTCACCTCCGTTATAAATCTGCATAAAGTCAGAATTTGCAATGGTCGCTGAGAGAAGCATTCATCCTCTCTCTCTCTCTGTCTGTCTGTGTGTGTGTGTCTCTCTCTCTCGTATTACCAGTTATAAAAGAAACCAAGCCACTGTTGCAGATTTGCTCTTTCGGAAACACCGGCTGCAAATGTCGTTACTGTTGAACGGACACTAGACCTATGTCAGTCATGTCTCAGTTTTAAACTGCCGTTGAATGAATAAGGCCTCATATATGTTTAGTCCTTCTGGTTCCTGGAAATGAGGTCTGTGGCGTCATCCCACGGCCACTGTAAAGGTCTAAAGTTCATCCGTTTTCACTTGCAATTTGAACGAAAGCTTCGGTGGATATACATGAGGAATGGAAATAAAAAATATTAAATAATTCGTCTAAATTTTTCGTTGAATATTTTAGAGTAATTACAGCTGTAAACAGATACAGTAGGCTTTGTAGCCGCAAACTGAAGACATTAGGCCTAAAGGTGACAGGTAGAACATTTAAGTTTGTCGTAGAGCTTTTCATTGCTAATTCTCTTTCTCTCTCTCTCTCTCTCTCTCTCTCTCTCTCTCTCATTAAAGTATTTACTTTTGGTTTGTTGTTTTCGCCAAAGTAAAAGCAGAAGCTCGAGGCGGTTTTTAAGAGAGAGAGAGAGAGAGAGAGAGAGAGAGAGAGCACATTGAGTGTCAGGAGAAAAGAGGAAAGACTGAAAGTATAGTGAATGTTTCTCATCTCTCAAAGTCAGCCTGAACTGTGTATGTTGGCCACAGTGTCCAGAAACCGAGAGCCAGTCTTGTTCTTCATCGTCAGGCTTTCAAAGACTTTGGATCCCAAAGACGATGTCCGGCGCCTTTTGACGCTCGTCTGAATTTCCTCTTTAAGAATTGCCATTGGTTCCTTTCTTAACATCAGTCTCCAAGTCCCTAAATGAATTCCCTTGCCTGTCCTCGAGGGAATCGGAACTGAAAGAGACGCAACAGAAAACGGAGGCCTTTCGGGCGCACTGAGTCTAGTGAGATTTCCTTTCTAGCTTCGCACCTGCCACTACAGATGGCGGCTTCTTGTGAAGCTTCTTTCTGTTTTTAATTCAGATCATCTCCTGGCTCACTGAGGCCTGTCCAAGGCTAGACGTCCTCCATCACAGGGTGATTGGGTGACGGGGCGAGGCTAGAATGACCGGGTGGCTCGGAAAAAGAACGAACGAACATTGCATTCGTATGCAGTACATCGACCCTGACTTCAACTTGATTTAAGTACTTACCAAGGCATAGTCTTAAATACTAAGGTGTTTATAGGAACAGCTTCATTAAAGTATTAAAGTAAGGACCACCTATGGTCTGGTGACTCTGTCAGAAGACGAAGTCAAAGCCAGTTAGTTGAGCAGCCCGAACCGGAGGGGAGGAGGCTATAGAACGAAGGCAGGAAACAATGACGACCATATTAGACCGATGCCTCAGTATATAAAAAGAAATATTTCTTTTTACCTTCAAAACCAAACTTTGTCAGGCGTGAGGTTTGACGAATCCGGTTTGACTTAAACCACTGAGGTTTAATGATTGGTTCTATCTTGTTAAGATGCGGGTTATATTTAAATAAGTAACGGCAGCAGGTGACTCAGGTTGGTTTCAGAGAGACGAAGATGATGACCTAGACTTATATATTATGTCGGGTCGAACAGACCGTTGAACAAGAATGGAGTCT